>CM067509.1:7737560-7747560 GCA_034509495.1 Acestrorhynchus altus | reverse complement strand
TGGTAGTAATGGTGATGGTGTTGGTGATGGTGGTGGTATTGGTGGTGATGGTGTTGGTGATGGTGGTGGTGATGGTGGTGTGTTGGTGGTGGTGTTGGTGATGGTGATGATGATGGTGGTGTTGATGAGTGTTGGTGGTGATGGTGTTGATGGTGATGGTGGTGTTGGTGGTGGTGGTGATGGTGTTGGTGGAGATGGTATTGGTAATGGTGGTGTTGGTGGTGATGGTGGTGGTGGTGGTGGTGGTGTTGGTGGTGATAGTGGTGGTGTTGGTGGTGATGGTGGTAGTGGTGGTGATCGTGGTGGTGTTGGTGGTGATGGTGGTGGTGTTGGTGTTTGTGGTGATGGTGGTGATGGTGTTGGTGGTGATAGTGGTGGTGTTGGTGGTGATGGTGATGATGTTGATGGTGGTGATGGTGTTGGTGGTGGTGTTGGTGCTGATGGTGGTGGTGTTGGTGGTGAGGGACGGTGAGTGACAGTGGTGATAGTGGTGGTGTTGGTGGTGATGGTGATAATGTTGGTGGTGGTGATGGTGTTGGTGGTGGTGTTGGTGCTGATGGTGGTGGTGTTGGTGGTGAGTGACGGTGAGTGACAGTGGTGACGGTGGTGGTGTTGGTGATGGTGGTGGAGATGGTGTTGTTGATGGTGATGTTGGTGGTGGTGATGGTGGTGGTGGTGATGTTGGTGGTGATAGTGGTAGTGGTGGTGATGGTGGTGGTGGTGATGGTGTTGGTGGAAAGGGTTTTGGTGATGCTGGTGGTAATGGTGTTGGTGGTGGTGTTGGTGGTGATGGTGGTGGTGATGGTGTTGGTGGTGGTGTGGTGATTGTGTCATTTCTAGAATATCTACATTAGCATCTAAAACAATGTCTGTGTACAATGTATGTGAAGAAAATGTAGAATATTTGCAACATCTGTAACATCAGCATCTATGTTGAATGTCATATTTTGAACATCTATGGCATCTAGAACATGTAGAACTCCAGATGGCTTACATTTGTGCTCCAGCCCAGGCCACAGTACTGCACCATCTGGAGAACAGGTTTTTACAGTCTCTATAATATTTTGAAAACTCTGGAACAAGACCGTGTCACTCTGTCCTCTTTGGTGCACACTCTGCTGTAGAACAGCGTTAAAGGATCAATTCCAAAGTCAAGGTCTGAAAACTGAATTCAGGGTCCAGACTCCAAGAACAGTCAACTCGGAACACACAGCGATAGAGCAAACATATGGACTGGCTGAGAACCACTGGAGAAGGTTGTATATGTCTACCACAACAGTTCTACAGTATTGGTGGACCTGAGACACCAATACTGCACAAATACTGATACCACAGTAACACTGATACCACAGTAACACTGATACCACTGAAACACCGACATTACAGAAACACAGGTACTGCGGAAATAGCAATACCATGGAAACACTGACACTGCGGAAACTCTGATACCACAGTAACACTGATACCACAGAAACACTGATACCACAGCAACACTGATACCACAGTAACACCGATAGCACAGCAACACTGATACCACAGCAACACTGATACCACAGAAACACCGATACCACAGCAACACCGATACCACACCAACACTGATACCACAGAAACACGATACTACAGAAACACCGATACCACAGTAACACCGATACCACAGAAACACTGATACCACAGCAACACCGATACCACAGCAACACCGATACTACAGAAACACCGATACCACAGTAACACCGATACAACAGAAACACAGATACCACAGAAACACCGATACCACAGCAACGATACCACAGAAACACGATACCACAGAAACACCGATACCACAGTAACACCGATACAACAGAAACACCGATACCACAGAAACACCGATACCATAGCAACAACGATACCACAGCAACAACGATACCACAGAAACACGATACCACAGAAACACTGATGCCACAGCAACACAGATACCACAGCAACACCGATACCACAGAAACACCGATACCACAGAAACACCGATACCACAGTAACACCGATAGCACAGCAACACTGATACCACAGCAACACTGATACCTCAGAAACACCGATACCACAGCAACACCGATACCACACCAACACTGATACCACAGAAACACGATCCTACAGAAACACCGATACCACAGTAACACCGATACCACAGAAACACTGATACCACAGCAACACCGATACCACAGCAACACCGATACTACAGAAACACCGATACCACAGTAACACCGATACAACAGAAACACAGATACCACAGAAACACCGATACCACAGCAACAACGATACCACAGAAACACGATACCGCAGAAACACGATACCACAGAAACACAGATACCACAGTAAAACCGATACAACAGAAACACTGATACCACAGAAACACTGATACCATAGCAACAACGATACCACAGCAACAACGATACCACAGAAACAAGATACCACAGAAACACTGATACCACAGCAACACAGATACCACAGAAACACCGATACCACAGAAACACCGATACCACAGTAACACCGATACCACAGTAACACCGATACCACAGCAACATCGATACCACAGTAACACCGATACCACAAGTTAAAAGTGTGAGGTTTATTAATGTGACTGTATTGGTAACATTTTGGTGTTGAATGTGGTCAGTATTGGTCAGAACTCAGTCTGCAGAGCTCAGAACAATGCAGTCCTGCGGTCAGTCTGTACAACGCACAGCGGAACCTCCTGTGGAGAACATTAACCCATATTAGAGCTTTATCCTCCACATCGCCCATAAAAATATAAGCTGCACACATTTCCTCGTGGCTAATCGGTTGGTCAGCTGGTCAGCTGGTCACCTAGCAGGCTTGATTTTCTTGATTTGGCTGCAGATAATCCTCCTAAAGGATTGGCTCTCAGGCCCATCGTAGATCCTCATCAGCGTTTAGAAGTTCTGAGGGCTTATCCCCCAAATGAAGCGTCCGCAGTTGAAAGCGACGGGATGTAAAGGGCAGCTGTGTGTTTGTTTGTGCGGCTGCCCGCACGCGCCGCGCTCACGACAAACCCAGCGCTGCCATGGCGGGGCCTCGGCGGGGCCTCGGCGAGCGGGATTAATGAGCGATTAGTGTAATGCTCGTTTGTAGATGGATGCGAGCGCGTGAGAACAGCGTGGTCACTTCTACAGTCGGGCAAAAAAGGCCATCGTTTGATTTGATTTGACGCCGTTGAGGCTGAAACGCTGCTGTAGTGGTTAGAGAACCGCACTGCGCTCAGGATCAGAGGAACCTACAGACAGGATACACATCATAACACACTACACACTGACTGTGTTACCACGGTGATCAACTATCAGCCAGGAATTCAGCTCTGAGGAAATGAGCAGGGAGGGGCTGTTTGCTCTCTGTCTTACTCACACAGTCTTCAAATTTCAGAATAAAAGTCCTGAGACGCGATTAAACTGTCAGTCTCTTCGTTACCAGTAAGCTTCCTCCTGGGGCTCTAAAGGTCAAGGTGCTTGACCAGTTAGAAGATCTCATAGCTCTCAGCTTGACCGGCTTGACCGAGTCAGACTGATGGACCAGTGTGGTCGTACTGTTTGATCATATTGTTCAGACTGTTGTCACGTTGGCCAAATATTTGTGGACACCCCTTCTAATTCAGCATTCAACTACTTTAAACTGCACCCATTGCTGACACAGATGTGCAAATGCACACACAGCTTGTCTAGGCCCTGTCGAAAAGTAGTGCCAAAAGAATAGGACACCCTTGTCTCCATGTCTAATAGCAGGCGTGGACTAGAGGGTATAAAGTCCCCCAGCGTTGAGCTGTGGAGCAGAGAGTAAAATAATATCATCCTGGAGGAGATTCTGACTTCTGGACCTGACATTCTGACCTGTGTATAGCAGAGGTTTGAGCAGATCTCTGGATCATCAGAGGATCTTCTCTTGGTGTCGCTGCATCTCACACCCTTAATGTTTTTTTAGAAAAAGAGCTGCTCGTTAATTATGGCTGTGTGAGTTTGATTGCAGACGTTTTAGGTGTCAGGTCACCGGTGTTGGGGCAGTGTGTGGATCTGAGGACGGGTCACGTGGTACAGGGTGTTTATCCCTCACTTTAACACGCTGCTGTAATCTGCTGTTAAACAGCAGTAATGTGAGGCTGTGTGCAATCAGACACGTGCTCCAGTCTGAACAAGCCAAAGCAGAAGTGAGACCATAAACACTGATCACTTGAATATGTTTCAGAGATACAGTGAACATAATCCTAATCCCAGCCTGTAGGATTTAGATGATGATCCTCTGAACATCTGATCTGCTTACAGTGATATTATATTTATATTTAAATTAACACACGTTTCCAGTTCAGTCCACGTTCATACTGGAGTCTGACTGACATCGGCTCCTGACGCAGCCTGCTCTTCCATCTTGTTCGACAGGCTGTATTAAAGAAGCTCACCAGAGAATGTGTGTGTGTGTGTGTGTGTGTGTGTGTGTGTGTGTTAGTAGTGTAGTAGTAGTAGTGCACACTCTGGATTGATTTGTGTTGTGTGAATGAGGGAACGTGTGAACGAGTGAATGTGTAAATTAATGAATGAGTGAACGAGTGAATGTGTGAACGAGTGAATGAATGGTGTAAAACTCTTGGAGAACTGGAGCACTGTTTCTCACGGCTGGTCCTACGGTTCTACTACCCTTTCCCTGTTCTCAGCACACCTAAACCAAACAATCAGCTGACAGAACATCAGCTGAAGGAGCGGGACGAGGACGTACAGCGTCAGTGTTTTGCAGAGGAGGGTGTTTCAGGTGCAGTAGGTTAAATCCATCCCTGCCACGCCGTGATTATGAAAATGAGCTCAAGGTGGAGTCAGAGCCGTTATTACTCTACCATCTGATATGAGATCCAGGTCCAACCCGTAAAAATCCTCCCCAGGAGGACACGACTCTTTTGACCCTTTGTTTCGGACTGTGGACCGCGGTATGAAGGTCCGAACAGAGAAGGTGTGAAAGCTGCCTCGGTTCGTGCAGTGACTGGTCACCGTCTGAGGGCAGCCAGAAACCAAATGAAAGCGGGCTCTTTGAGGCGGGAGGCAGTCAGGGTCCAGCATTGTGCAGATGAAAAAAGGCCCGGTCAGAGACCCGTGTGATGGGGAAGAAAGGGACACTCAGCGCTCTCAGGCCACGATTCTGCTCACCCTTTCAAAGTCTCGGACAAAAGGAGCGCGGTATAATAGGGTACACCAGCGTTCAGAGCGAGTCTCAGGCCTGCGGGGACAGCAGACCGCAGTGAAGGCCATCACCGTGGAGGACGGGAGCAATCACGGACAGCGTCGCACCACCAGCCCTGATTGAACCGCTGACTTCATCATCTACTCGTGTTTGGACAGCAGCCTTCAGCGTCAGCGTCTAATTACAGTCAGACCGTCAACCTGTACAGGCCCGGTGTGGGTCCATCTCACACGCCCATCCTGATTTCACTGCTTAATCACCCTCAGCCAGGCACTGTTACCGCGGTAACAAAAAAGGGCATTATAGACTTATGTGCCGTGTGAACTAAAGTATTGGGACACCTACAGCTGCTTCTCTGCCGTCCTGTTCTTCCCCCGTAGAGGACCAAGATCTCCAACAGCAGGTCTGAACTCTGCAGGCGTAGATCAGCAGTGCGCTGGAGACGTTTCTGCACTTCAGCACTGAAACCAGCAGGCTCTTTAGAACCATCCACTCTGAGACAGAGCAGCTTAAAATGACTGTACAGTGAGCTCTTTAGAACCGTCCACTCTGAGACAGAGCAGCTTAAAATGACTGTACAGTGAGCTCTTTAGAACCGTCCACTCTGAGACAGAGCAGGTTAAAATGACTGTACAGTGAGCTCTTTAGAACAGGTTGAGAACAGTTAAGCATCAGGTTGAAGATGAAATGATCTCCTGAAGGAATGAAGCTGAAGATACACATCCCCTTTAAAACACCCATTCGGTTCTCAGAGTAACAAACACGGAAAAGAGCCCGAAACAGAACCTGCATGATCACAACCTTTAATGCCTTTTGTAGCCAAGAGTCTTTCAGTTGGTGTTTAAAGGATTTTCATCCGTTCTTCCTCACAGTCTTCAGTTCTGCTCTCCTGAGGTCTGTGAGGATCATGTATAAACCTTCAGCTGCAGCTTTTGAGGTCTATTGTGGGGGTGGGATTATCATCCATTTGTAGAACCATCTTCTTCTCAACTTCAGCTTTACAGAGAGTTTCCTGTTTGCCTCCAGTAAATGCTGGAATTTCATTGAATCCATCCCACGAGCAGCTGTCTCTGAATTCTTTTCTTGGTCTTCCAGACTTTATCTTCTTACAGCTTCTCCTGCTTTGTGGCCCTCAACCATTTTGATTTTCAGAGTTCTAGGTAGCTGATTAGAAGAACCCATGGTTGCTGTTGTTTGTTTTTTGTTTGTTTTGACCGGGGTGCCCAAACTTTTGAAGGCCACTCTATGTGAAGGTCCAGACTGGGAGCTCATCAGTGTGCTGTTTGTGTCTGACGGTAAAAGCAGACGCTAGTGGCAGCTAACACCCAGGCGTCCGAGCACAAGGCAGCCGTTATGGGACGCCCGTATCTCTAGCTGCGTGACCTTTGACCTGCCCTCATATCAGCGTCCAATTACCATGTGCACTCTCTCCGTCGGGGTCTCCTCTGAGACCGGATGATGATTTTCCATCTGTCAGCCATCGCATGCTTGCTGTTCCAGTGTATCATCAAGAGCTGGGAAGGCTTTACGCTAGATGTTGGAACATTGCTGTGAGGAGGATTTGATTGCTTTCAGCAATGTGGGCGGTACCCTTTTGACCCTTGGGCCTGCTGATTGGCTGTGTGGCCGAGCAGTGCCTGCTGTGCTGCAGAGATGTTCGATGGTCTTTTGTGTTTGCAGAGTGATCACACACAATCACTGTGTAAGAAATCAATCATTCATCTCAGGTGTGGTCAGGTGAGAGTGACCTGCAGGGAGGCCTGATGATGTCACCCTCATCTCAGTAGATTTTCACTGTCACGTCCGGTCACACAACCTTCTTCCCTTTATTCCTCACAATCCAAAACACTCTGTAAGACTGATGTATGTAAATGAGCTCTGCTCTGAATGGCCACCGTGAATCCTGACTCATTCATAACACAGTCAGCTATCACTTCACTACTAATACATTCAGCTAAACTGCTGTAGCCTGAATGGGTGGAGTTAAATGCTGTAGCCTGAATGGGTGGAGTTAAATGCTGTAGCCTGAATGGGTGGAGTTAAATGCTGTAGGCTGAATGGGTGGAGTTAAATGCTGTAGGCTGAATGTGTGTGTGTGTGTGTGTGTGTGACTGTGCATGTGTGTGAGTGTGCATGGGTGAGTGTGTCTGTGTGTGTATGTGTGTGTGTCTCTGTGTGTGTGTGTGAGTGTGTGTGTGTCTCTGTGTGTGTATGTGTGTGTGTGCATGTGACTGCGTGTGTGTGAGTGTGTGATAAATGATGAAAATGACTCAGACTAACACACACTCCTGCTCCCTGATTAGCACACGCAGCATCAGGTCTCCTTCCCACAGACTGACTGAGCATCAGGCGCCATGGCAACAGATGCTGCAGGAATTCAGTGCTGTTGTGCGTGGTTTGGTTGCGGTGTTGTACGATTAGCTTCTCTGCTCTGAGAACAGGAGGATTCAGATCCATTGTACTGCTGATGTCACGATGAACACACAAACAGAATGTCTGACCAGTTAGCCCGTGTGTGTGTGTGTGTTTGTGATGTGTGTCATTTGTGGTGTGTATTGTGGGTATAGTGTGTGTGTAAAGTGTGTAGTGTGGGTATAGTGTTTGTAGTGTGTGTGTGTATAGTGTTCATAGTGTGTGTGTGTAGTGTGTGTGTGTATAGTGTTTGTAGTGTGTGTGTGTGTGTATAGTGTTTGTAGTGTGTGTGTGTGTGTGTATAGTGTTTGTAGTGTGTGTGTGTGTAGTGTGTGTGTATAGTGTTTGTAGTGTGTGTGTAGTGTGTTTAGTGTGTGTGTGTGTATAGTGTGTGTGTAGTGTGTGTGTGTATAGTGTGTGTATAGTGTGTGTATAGTGTGTGTGTGTATAGTGTGTATAGTGTGTGTATAGTGTGTGTGTGTATAGTGTGTGTATAGTGTGTGTGTGTGTAGTGTGTGTGTATAGTGTGTGTATAGTGTGTGTGTAGTGTGTGTGTGTATAGTGTGTGTATAGTGTGTGTGTGTATAGTGTGTGTGTATAGTGTGTGTATAGTGTGTGTGTGTAGTGTGTGTGTATAGTGTGTGTATAGTGTGTGTGTAGTGTGTGTGTGTATAGTGTGTGTGTATAGTGTGTGTGTGTGTATAGGATGTGTGTATAGTGTGTATAGTGTGTGTAGTGTGTGTGTAGTGTGTGTGTGTATAGTGTGTGTAGTGTGTGTGTAGTGTGTGTGTGTATAGTGTGTGTGTGTATAGTGTGTGTGTGTATAGTGTGTGTATAGTGTGTGTGTATAGTGTGTGTATAGTGTGTGTGTAGTGTGTGTGTGTGTAGTGTGTGTGTGTATAGTGTGTGTATAGTGTGTGTGTGTATAGTGTGTATAGTGTGTGTGTAGTGTGTGTGTGTGTATAGTGTGTGTATAGTGTGTGTGTATAGTGTGTGTGTGTATAGTGTGTGTGTGTATAGTGTGTGTATAGCGTGTGTGTATAATTTGTGTGTATAGTGTGTGTATAGTGTGTGTGTATAGTGTGTATAGTGTGTGTATAGTGTGTGTATTGTGTGTGTGTATAGTGTGTGTGTGTAGTGTGTGTGTGTAGTGTGTGTGTAGTGTGTGTGTGTATAGTGTGTGTATAGTGTGTGTGTATAGTGTGTGTAGTGTGTGTGTGTATAGTGTGTGTATAGTCTGTGTGTGTGTATAGTGTGTGTATAGTGTGTGTGTGTGTAGTGTGTATAGTGTGTGTGTAGTGTGTGTGTGTAGTGTGTGTATAGTGTGTGTATAGTGTGTGTATAGTGTGTGTGTGTATAGTGTGTGTGTAGTGTGTGTGTAGTGTGTGTGTGTGTATAGTGTGTGTGTGTGTATAGTGTGTGTAGAGTGTGTGTGTATAGTGTGTGTATAGTGTGTGTATAGTGTGTGTGTAGTGTGTGTGTGTAGTGTGTGTGTGTAGTGTGTGTGTATAGTGTGTGTATAGTGTGTGTGTGTATAGTGTGTGTGTATAGTGTGTATAGTGTGTGTGTGTAGTGTGTGTGTATAGTGTGTGTAGAGTGTGTGTGTATAGTGTGTATAGTGTGTGTATAGTGTGTGTGTGTATAGTGTGTGTATAGTGTGTGTGTGTAGTGTGTGTGTATAGTGTGTGTATAGTGTGTGCGTGTAGTGTGTGTATAGTGTGTATAGTGTGTGTATAGTGTGTGTGTGTATAGTGTGTGTATAGTGTGTGTGTATAGTGTGTGTGTATAGTGTGTGTGTGTATAGTGTGTATAGTGTGTGTATAGTGTGTATAGTGTGTGTATAGTGTGTGTGTGTATAGTGTGTGTATAGTGTGTGTGTATAGTGTGTGTGTATAGTGTGTGTGTATAGTGTGTGTGTATAGTGTGTGTGTGTATAGTGTGTATAGTGTGTGTATAGTGTGTATAGTGTGTGTATAGTGTGTGTGTGTGTATAGTGTGTGTATAGTGTGTGTAGGCTTGAATAAGCAGTGTGTGAACATTAGTGTTAATGCTGGTCATGAATTGTGCAGCGCGGTTCCGTCACATTCCGGCGCTCTGTGACCGAACGACATCATTTATTAAGGAGCAGCTTCGGTTTCAGGGTCCGGCTCAGGAACGCCACTCAGTCTCTCGGCTCTGGGATTCAGATGGTAGGAAAACGCTGTTGTGGAACGTAGTCTAGCACTGTGAAGGAACATGAGTGTTCGGGGTGTTTCTCGGGTGATGTCCGGTTCTCAGGATGCGGCCTTCCAGACCGTGAGTCGATTAATAATCCATTAATAATTATTCATATCCAGAATACAAACCGTATATCAGCGGGGGAGGGGCAGGGGCAGGGGGAGGG
>CM067509.1:7698910-7737162 GCA_034509495.1 Acestrorhynchus altus | reverse complement strand
GCAGGGGCAGAGGGAGGGGCAGGGGGGGCAGGGAGAGGGAGAGGGAGAGGGGCAGGCAGAGGGAGAGGGAGAGGGGCAGGCAGAGGGAGAGGGGCAGGGAGAGTCTGCTCACTCTCACTGTCACTCTAATCTGCTCACTCTCATCTGCTCACTCTCACTCTTGTCTTCTCACTGTCACTCTAATCTGCTCACTCTCGTCTGCTCACTCTCACTGTCACTCTCATCTGCTCACTCTCATCTGCTCACTCACTGTCACTCTCATCTGCTCACTCTCATCTGCTCACTCTCACTCTTGTCTGCTCACTCTCACTGTCACTCTAATCTGCTCACTCTCACTGTCACTCTCATCTGCTCACTGTCACTCTAATCTGCTCACTCTCACTCTCGTCTGCTCACTCTCACTCTGGTCTGCTCACTCTCACTGTCACTCTAATCTGCTCATTCTCGTCTGCTCAGTCTCACTCTCGTCTGTTCACTCTTGCGGTCAGTACTGGTCATCAGGTTTACAGTAAACGGTCGAATCCCCAGGTGACGAGTGTTTGTGAGTGTTTGTTCTGACCCGCCACCCGTACCGTGACCGACTTTCACTGTTAAGTCCTAAATCCGTCTCGGCGAGCGGGTCGATAAGACGGATTAGGACATAAAAGACGAGTTTAGACTGAGTGAGAAAACTTCAATGTATAAACAGAATAAAAACACTTTAAAACACTTCCTTATGTTTATCAGCCCCGCCCCCTTCATTACTGCCCACTCTCTGACCACACCCAGCCTCATTCTAATAGTCTCTCTCTGTCTCTCTCTCTCTGTATCTCTCTCTCTCTCTGTCTCTCTCTCTCTCTGTCTCTCTTTCTCTCTCTCACTCTCTCTCTCTCTCACTGTCTCTCTGTCTATCTCTCTCTCACTGTCTCTGTCTCTCTCTCTCTCTCTCTCTCTCTCACTGTCTCTCTGTCTATCTCTCTCTAACACACACTCTCTCTCTCTCTCTCTCACTCTGTCTCTTTCTCTCACTCTCGCTCTCTCTCTCTGTCTCTTTCACTCTCGCTCTCTCTCTCTGTCTCTCTCTCTCACTCTCTCTGTCTCTTTCTCTCTCTCTCTCTCTCTGTATCTCTTTCTCTCTCTCTCTCACTCTCTCTGTCTCTCTGTCTCTCTCTCTCTCTCTCTCTCTCTGTCTCTGTCTCTCTCTCTCTCTCTCTCTCTGTCTCTGTCTCTCTCTCTCACTGAGGGTGGGTTGTGTGATGGAGATGAAGAAAGAGGGATGAGACTGGCTTTAAATAATGAATGCTAAGAGACTGTTCTGAGTCACACGGGCTCTTTGAAGTGACATAACTTTGTGTGTGTGTGTGTGTGTGTGTGTGTGGACGGGGCCAATGTCAAAGAGTGTAGCTCAGTTTTTTACAGCTGTGTGTGAGTTTTTGGGAAAGGTGGCCTCAGGACAAAGTGGACAGAAATGTAATCGGGGTCCTAGATATGGGGGTCCACTCTGGGGTGAAGATCAAATATTTACTGACCCAGTACACTGTGACATCACTTCCGGTTCTCCACCCCCACACAGCGATTGGAGGAGAAAAACTCTGTTCATCCCATCTTTCACCAAACTTCTGTGAATCAGTGCTGGGGGTCTTTATACCCTCTAGTCCACCTGCTATTAGACATGGAGACAATAGAGACATGTGTGATTATCTGCTCCAGAGGGTCCTATTCTATTGGCAGCACTTCTCTACAGGGACTAGACCAGCTGTGTGTGCATTTGCACATCTGAATGCTGAATTAGAAGGGGTGTCCACAAATATTTGGACATATAGTTTACTGATTTTGTTCCTTTCAACCCGAGGCCGGGTGTTCTGGTGTAAGTGGGGGATTGAGCGAAATGTCCAGTGTATAAATAAAACGATCCCGCTTCTTCCTCGGACTCGGCGCCATCTGGACCCTGACAACCGGACCACCTGTGTGAGACTGTTCAGTTTCACCGCCAAGCAGCCCGTCTGGGAATTGTGCTGTTTTCCAACAAGAAAGCCAATGAAATTCACTGCAGTCCATAAGTAATTGGACAATTACTGGAATTGAAACAAAGCTGAGGTTGAAGTTCAGGTAGATTTATAATCTGAACCAGTGGAACCGTCTGAGAACGACAGTGTGTAACACACAGAACTCAGTTCAGGAGTAACTGGACTAAAGATTATAATCTTAAATGAATTTGACAATATCTGCTTATGAATCCTTTGGTGTTGACGACCCACAGAGATGTGCATCTGTTCTCCGGGGTGATAACTGAAGATACCTTAACCTTTAGAACCCAGAGGGGGTAACAAGCCCCCCAGCATTGAGCTGTGGAACTGTGTTCTCTGGAATGATGGGATGATCATCATCCAAAATCCTCACCTCACTAACATTCTTGTGGTTTAATGCAATCAAATCCTCACAGCAATGTTCCAGGTTGTAGTAGAAAGTCTTTCTTGGGCAGTAGAGACAGTTACTCCAACAACAGCAGGAGAAACTCTTGAATCCCCCTGATTTCAGAAGAAAGAGCGAAAGGTGTCCCAATAATTTTGCCCATATAACATACGTTTACCTGATGCTCTCGTCCACAGCTCATGTGACACAGGCCGGAGAACCTAGAGACACTTTCTGGTGGTGTGGCATTCTTGACTGGTTACAGGATTGTCTCGTCCACCGTGGGGTGGCGGTGATTTTACCCCCTATAATACATCACACAGTGGTGTCCAGTTACTTTTAGCCACTTAAAACAGGGGGGCTGTACTGTCTTACTTTCATTCATTTCAAATGCAGTGTGCAGCATAGCTGTCTGAATACTTGTGGACAGTGCTCGCGTTTAGTCCCGAGTTATGTAATCCGGCGCAGGCGTCTGCATGTCTGACCGAGCTCCTTCTGTTTGTGCCTCCAGCCACAGGACCAAAGGCTCCGGGTGTCCCACCTCCTCCGGGGGCTGGACCTCCTCCCAGGGACCCCTGAACGGCTGGGACATGGCATCCAGTAGAGACGGCCGTGGCGACTGCTTCATCGAGTGAGTTCCCCTCTGCAGACGTTCTCGTGCGGTTCCGGGTGCGTGCAGGCAGAATGCTGATGGGTTCCTGGGCTGCTCAGCGCTTTGATGTCTCTGACACTGACACCCAGCCGCCGGGGAGCGTGAACGTGAATGAGGTGCTCACAGAGCGAGGTGCAGTGCGAGATCCCTGGCTGTAAGTGTGGGGTCTGAGCGTAAGACGTGCGGCGTGTGGAGGAGGACAAGGCTCTGTTTTGTGCTGCTGTTTCTCCGTCACCTCCTCAGGCAGGGAGAACGCATTTTCTCTGCTTCTAAAAATACGCCGCAGAGCCGAGCGCGCTCCTCCGTTCCGCATCACCGTCCGGGTCCGGCTAAAAGCCCCCCTCGTCAGCCGGCTGCTGCCGTCGCTCCAGGCGGCTGGGGCTCTGGTCTCGTGCTGTTCCATGTGGTCCCGCTGGGGGTGGGGTAGGTGGGTGGATGAACACAGTTCTTTTTTATTTTAATTAGCTACACTGTGAAGGGAGGGAGGGAGGGAGGGAGGGAGGAACTTGTGGCACATGGCATCTGGCCCTCGCCAGCAGAAGGGGGCAGCTTACGTAAGAGTGGAGCAGAGCGCTCGCTCAGCGGATGCTCGGGATGCAGAGGAATGCGTCTCGGGAGAAGACTCCGGGTGTTTCTGTTCGCGTGGTCGGGTCCTGCTCTCGCTCCGCTGCACGCCGGCCTCGGCCTCGCTCGGGTACGTGAGCCTCCAGTGGATTTGGAACGCATCCCGAATTAGAATGCATGCTAGAACCATGTCTCATTCAGGTCCTCAGCACGGTACACACCGCAGAAGGAAACCTGGGTCTTCAGTCGTCAGATGTGCTGATCTTTCGTTTTAGAAGTTGATCGGAGTCGAACGTAACGGGTTCTTTTATTGGTTAAAGGCAGTTTCAGGTTTACCTTCTCGGAGTCATTTTGTCTGAAGGCCTCTCATTTGAGGTCTTTCAGTTTTGGACCTGATTTTCTCCTGAAGTGGAGAAGTGTGTTCTACAGAAATCAGTGATCATCATCACAGTGATCTCAATGATGGTGTCATTAATCAGACCACTGTGTTCTAGAGTGGGTTCCACCGCACACACAGTGTTTGGGTGGTCTGCAGCAGTGCTGGGTGGGATGGCGGTGGTGTTAATGGGGCACGGCGGGTGAATTCTTCAGTGAGCAGAGCACTGAACTGGGAGCTGTGGTGAGCGATAGTCAGCGTGAGTGATGACCTGTAATCTGTGGAGGAGGACGTCTGGTGTGACAGACAGTGTGTGGGTGAGAGCTGCTCTGAATTACAGGCTGTGGACGTGGTCCTGCGCCGATTTAGTGGCACGTGACTGTCCAGCGTGTGCAGATGGAGGTGATGTGGAGTAATGTGGACTGGAGTTACTGGTCCACTCTACTGTGTTATCAAACTACAGAATGTTAATATGCTTTTACCCAAAGACGCATCCCTTCATTACTGTCAGTTTGACCTAAAATCCACTCATTTTACTGGTTTTACTGGTTTTGATATTCAGTAAACTGCGTCCTTCATCAGTGCTCACAGGACGCTGCCCACAGGATGCTGCTCACAGGACGCTGCTCACAGGACACTGCCCACAGGACGCTGCCCACAGGACACTGCTCACAGGACACTGTTGGCTGGACGTTTCTGGTTGGTGGACTGTTCTCGGTCCAGCAGTGACACTGAGGGGTTTAAACACTCCAGCAGCACTGCTGCGTCTGATAGAGTGGACAGTGAGTGGACACAGTGTTTAAACACTCCAGCAGCACTGCTGTGTCTAATCCACTCGTACCAGCAACACACACTAACACACCACCACCATGTCAGTGTGACTGCAGTGCTGAGAATGACCCACCACCCACATAATATCTGCTCTGTGGTGGTCCTGTGGGGTCCTGATCATTGAAGATCAGGGTGAAAGGAGGAGAATAAAGTCTGCAGAGAAACAGATGAACTACAGTCTGAATTATAGAACCACCACGTAAGTTTGGTCCTGTATGGTCAGAGAAGTGTACAAGATGGAACAGGGTCATAATGTTATGGCTGATTGGTGTGTATTTTCATTGTTTATCATGTAAAGATCTGAAAGGCACTGGACTCTGTAAGACAGTAGAGCTGCCCTGCTGGTGGGTCATTACTAAAGGACGGTGTCCTGACTGGAGATTTGGGTAAAGTCCAGAGGGCTGGACTCTCTGCGAGGCCACAGTAACAGTAGTCGGACACGCTGAGCTTCTCCTGATCACCTAGTTCACCTGATCTTCCAGGTAAGAGGAGACCCTGCTGTGTTCCAGTTCACCCAGAATGACACGGGACACGCGGGCCGAGCGAGCTTTTTATGAGATCGTACGGAATAACAACAATCAACACCCCCCACCCGGCTACAGCCCGACCCCTCCGGGCCCCAACGCCTGTCAGGACGCCTGTTCTCTGACCACGGCGGGGGAAGCCTCCACTGAGATCAGGTGTGCACTCCGAGGCCTGGCGTGTCCAGCGCCTGTCAGGACGTGGTGTAGGTGTAAGAGGTGGATGTGCTGCAGTCAGGCTGATTCACGGAGACAGACTGACGGCAGCAAATCCAGCGTCTGCTAAAGAACACAGGTCCAGCGTGAAGGCCCGGATGAGCTGCACACTCTGAGCACTGAGAAAGGTGCTGAGACGGGTTCTCCTGAGCACAGCTGATCAGAACCGAGCAGTACCGTGTTAGTAGGTGGTTGCTGTAATATCTCAAGTAGTTCCTGGGTGTTAACTGTCCCACGTGGATGTAAAGGTAGTAACAGTGTTGCTGATGATTGGATTTGGTTTCTCTGGGAACCAAAAGTGGTTCTTCTACAGAACCTTATTGAAGAGGGCAGCAGGGCTTTTTAACTCCTCTTTGGTTCTTTATTGTTCCTCTGGGTTGGTACCCTATTACTCAAATATACTGGAAATAATGGACCACTCAGAACCAGAACCCGAACTGTTCCTCCAACCCAAGAACCATTGGAAGCTCTGTCTCTGAGAACGTGGCAGCTGCTTCAGTGTGAACCAGTTCAGGAGGAGCAGAAACAGTGAAGGAGGCCCCTGAGGATCAACAGCACCCGCTTCATACGGCCTTTCTGCGTCCTCTCTCTGTCTCTGTGTGTCTCTGAGAGCGTGGGGGACGGAGATGGGCCCCCGTTGGGTTCTCAGTGTGTGTGTTAATGTCAGTGATTAGTGGGCGTCAGTGCTCGGGGGACGGGCCGTCTTTAGCAGGTGGTGGAGGTGGAGAGAAGGCAGCGCTCTTCCTGATAGCTGGCACCCGCTCACGGCGGTTCTGGCCCGAGTCCCGCTCCTATTCTGGTCTCTGAGGGTCTGACCCCGCCCCTGGGTGGGGGTGGGCAGCAACACACTTTCTCATAATCTACAGGGACAAAAGTATTGGGACAGCTGCTCATTCGCTGTTTCATCTGAAATCAAAGCCATTAAAAAGAGTTTGTCCTGCTTTTGTTGGAGTAACTGTCTCTACTGTCCAGGTACATGGCTGTGAGGATTTGGTTACATTTAGTGAGGACAGGAACTGGTGCAGGTGCTCCAGATTGGGGGTCTGCAATCCTGCAGGACTTGCCAGTTATAGGAATGCTCTGAGGAGCTTGGGTGGGTTCTGCTGGCTCTATGAATGTTCTGAGGAGCTTGGGTGGGTTCTGCTGTCTATAGGAATATTCTCAGAAGCACAAATTTGGTTCTGCTGGCTGTAGGAACATTCTGAGGAGTGCAAGGTTGTTTTTGCTAGCTCTAGAAATGGAGAGTGAGGTGGGTTCTGCCTGACCTTGAAGTGTGTCTATACTACTTCAGTCACTGAAGCCTAATGCTGTTTTTTCAGAGCAGGCTACAGGAATGTTCTAAGGAGTTTAGGAGACTCCTGCCAGGTATAAGAATGTTCTGAGGAGCTTGGGTGGGTTCTAATATCTACAGAAATGTTCTGAGGAGATTGAGTGGGTTCTAATATCTACAGGAATGTTCTGAGGAGATTGGGTGGGTTCTAATATTTACAGGAATGTTCTGAGGAGATTGGTGGGTTCTAATATCTACAGGAATGTTCTGAGGAGATTGAGTGGGTTCTGATGTCCACAGGAATGTTCTGAGGAGATTGGGTGGGTTGTGCCGGGGGATGTTCTGGGGGGGTTGAGAGGAGTTCTGAGGATTGTGATACAGGTTTTGCTGGATGTACAAACATTCTGAGGAACATCTTAACATTTATGGCATTTAACAGATGAAAGATTAATGGCAGGTTGTCACAGCTGTAGGAACCTTCTGAGGAGCATTAAGTGGGTTCTGCTGGCTGTAGGAACCTTCTGATTAGTATCAAGCGGGTTCTGCTTGCTGTAGGAACCTTGTGAAGACCATGCAGCGTGTCCTGACTCCTTCTCTTCACTGAAGCCTGAAAGAGTAATGGTGGGTTTTCAGAGCAGAGTGCGCGGAGTGTCAGTCTGATGGTGATTTGAGCCCATGCCTCTAATTAGTGAACAATGTGAGCTACTCGCACAGCCTGCTTTCAGCAGAACACACTGCTGTGCAGCCTCACACTGAGTACCACACGGTCCTGCACATTCACTGTTCAGGGTTCTTTAAGGGTTCTTGGGCACCATTTAGCAGGGTTTTAGATCTGTAGGTCATGTGGACATGTCTTGTTTAGAGCTCTTGACCAGTACAGGGTGTGTTTTTTTGACTCTGATGGTTTAGCTGCTCTACAAACATGATGGAGCTCACCAGTCTAGACAACCAGTATGACAAAGCATCACAAAGCTGGTCAAGCAGCATGAACTAAATGGAATGCAGCGTGCAGTGATCTGGTCAGGGTCTGGTTTAGCAGTGTAGGGTGAGTTGTCACGCAGAACTCATTATATATGACCATCTCAGACCAGTTTAAACCAGCAACCAGCAGAAGCTTTGAGCTGGACTTGCAGCAGGCATTCATATTTTAGTTTGGGGCTGGTCGTGGGTTATGGTGATGATTGTGGGTGATGGTGGGTGATGGTGGGTCATGGTGGGTGATGGTGGGTTATGGTGGGTCATGGTGGGTTATGGTGGGTGATGGTGATGATTGTGGGTGATGGTGGGTTATGGTGGGTGATGGTGGGTGATGGTGGGTTATGGTGGGTTATGGTTATGGTGGGTTATGGTGGGTGATGGTGGGTGATGGTGGGTGATGGTGGGTTATGGTGGGTGATGGTGGGTGATGGTGATGATTGTGGGTGATGGTGGGTGATGGTGGCTCATGGTGGGTGATGGTGGGTGATGGTGGGTTATGGTGGGTTATGGTGGGTGATGGTGATGATTGTGGGTGATGGTGGGTGATGGTGGGTCATGGTGGGTGATGGTGGGTGATGGTGGGTGATGGTGGGTCATGGTGGGTCATGGTGAGTGATGGTGATGATTGTGGGTGAGGGTGGGTTATGGTGGGTGATGGTGGGTGATGGTGGGTTATGGTGGGTTATGGTGGGTGATGGTGATGATTGTGGGTGATGGTGGGTGATGGTGGGTGATGGTGGGTGATGGTGGGTCATGGTGGGTGATGGTGGGTGATGGTGATGATTGTGGGTGATGGTGGTGACTCCTCTTTTGTTTTTCTGTCAGAAAGTATATACATTTCATATTATAATGATTCTCTCTCTCTCTGTCTCTGTCTCTCTCTCTCTGTCTCTCTCTCTGTCTCTCTGTCTCTCTCTCTGTCTCTCTCTTTCTCTCTGTCTCTCTGTCTCACTCTCTCTTTCTCTCTCTGTCTCTCTCTCTGTCTCTCTCTCTGTCTCTCTCTCTGTCTCTCTTTCTCTCTCTGTCTCTCTCTCTCTCTCTCTCTCTCTCTCTCTCTCTCGCTCTCTCTCTCTCTCTCTCTCTCTCTCAGTCACGTGTCCCAGTCTAGCTCACTTGAGGAGGTGCGTCTGGGTCTGGACGGGGGGGATAAGTTGGTGCCCCCAGCGCCCCGGAAGGTTGAGATGAGACGGGATCCAGTGTTAGGCTTTGGCTTTGTGGCGGGAAGTGAGAAACCCGTGGTGGTCCGCTCCGTCACCCCAGGTAACCCGGCCGAGGCTGACCCACTGCCCTGGCTCTCCCTGTCGCTATATTGCATCATGAAAGTTTGATGAGGCATCGGAGCCGAGCTTCGAGCCCGTTAATGTTTCGGCTCTTTCATACGGTCAGTCCTTTACTGTCATGTAGGATCCACACGGCCTTGTCTAAGACCCACACTCCTCCCAGTACAATCTAAACCCCTTCCAGTACAACCCAAACTCCCCCAGTACAATCTAAACCCCTTCCAGTACAACCCACACTCCTCCCAGTACAACCCAAACTCCCCCATTACAACCCAAACTCCCCCAGTACAACCCACACTCCTCCCAGTACAATCTAAACCCCTTCCAGTACAACCCACACTCCTCCCATTACAACCCAAACTCCCCCAGTACAATCTAAACCCCTTCCAGTACAAACCCAGGACAGGTCTGCTGTCCCGTCCCAGGACAGGTCTGCTGAAGGGTGTAGAAATGCGTGTGACACAAAGGCGTGTGACACTCTGGTTGCTGTGTGATGAGCGGATTGGCATATTCCGCCCCACAGTCTGACCCCAGAGTGAACACCGTCCAGATCAGTCTCCGGAAGTGATCCGGAGTAAACGGGCTCTGAGAGTCTGAAGATGAAGAGATGAACTCTCATAATCCGTGTTCCGCAGGTGGTCCTTCTGAAGGAAAGCTGATTCCCGGAGACGAAATAGTCATGATAAACAATGAGGCAGTCGGCTCCGCCCCCAGAGAGCGGGTCATCGACCTGGTCAGGTACTGAATTCTCCATTCACACACACACACACACACACACACACACACACAGAGCACGCCTTTTCTCAGGGTTCTTTTTCTGGTTAATGATTTTTCTTAAAGATTTTTGTCCCGACAGGAACGCCGGTTCCATTTAGAACCATTACATCTAAGCTGTTCTCCTCCATGATGGAGAACATGACCATACTAGTGTGGTTTAATAGTTTTTATATACAGTGGAGAACCTTATGTAGAGGGTTCTTTTGGAAAAGAGGTTCTATAAACCGAACAGTAATCTTTAATTAATCGTAATTGAAGTAAAACGTTCGGTTAGTCATAATTTCGTGGTCACGCGTCTTTATTGTCTTATATATTTTGTCCAGTACAGTTAAATTCTTTGCCTATCCGGAGCGCCGGGACTGTCCCCCGGAGCAGAGGCTTCGCTCAAGGTCCCAACGGTGGCAGCCTGGTCAACCTTTAACTCACAGCTCCAACCACTGAACCACCTCTGCCCCAGTGTTAGAAGCACTGTCCATATACTTTTGGACACACTTCACAGTAAGTGTGGTAATCTGAGAGACTCTGTGGTTCTGTGTGCTTACAGAACCAGATTAACAGCAGCGTTCTGATTGGAAGAGAACGTCTCTCTCAGTCCGAGACAACAGCCCCCAAACTGGGGCGAGAGAGACACCATCTGTCTGTTACTACACCGTAACACCAGCCCTACCCCAGCAGCTTCACACCAATTCACACCTCCACACACACACAAAACAGTCATGTGACCTGAACACAGCTCGCCATGTACCTGCAGAGGGTTAAAGACGTCTCTTATCCAGAACACAAACCCAGTTACAACACCAGTCAAATCTGGTTCTATATACAGTGATCAACCATAACATTAGGTCCTTGTCTCTCCTCACTGTCCACTCTATCAGCTCCTCTGATCACACAGGAGAACTTTGTGGTTCTATAATTCAGACTGTAGTTCATCTGTTTCTCTGCAGACTTTATTCTCCTCCTTTCACCCTGATCTTCTATGATCAGGACCCCACAGGACGAGTGGATAAGACACAGCAGTGCTGCTGGAGTGTTTAAACACTGTGTCCACTCACTGTCCACTCTATTAGACACTCCTACCGAGTGTCTCCACCTTGTAGATGTAAAGTCAGAGACAGAAGCTCATCTGTTTCTGCACAGTTTGTGTTGGTCGTCCTCTA
Source organism: Acestrorhynchus altus (assembly GCA_034509495.1). Lineage (NCBI taxonomy): Eukaryota > Metazoa > Chordata > Actinopteri > Characiformes > Acestrorhynchidae > Acestrorhynchus > Acestrorhynchus altus. The sequence goes on along the minus strand of CM067509.1, from coordinate 7,726,149 downwards.
GTCCTTCATCAGTGCTCACAGGACGCTGCCCACAGGACGCTGTCAGCTGGACATTTCTGGTCGGTGGACTGTTCTCGGTCCAGCAGTGACACTGAGGGGTTACTCATGTAACACTGAACAGATGTCCTCAATAAATAAGTGAGACAGTGGAATATAAGTGGTTCCATCTCTACATTTTTAGGATTTTGTGTGAAAATCTGAAGTTTTAACTCAAATTTATACAGAAATTTAAAGGCGTCTCAAACCCTTTTAAGGACCATACAGTATAGATGAGGTTCTCCGTCCTCCATACAGAATTTGTCCAGTCCTCCAGGTTCTCCAGCAGATGATGGGATTATTCTGTTGAAGTCCACCGAGGACGGAGTGTGTTGTTTTGTTAAGAGCTCATTATCTCAGAGATGTGTAGGCGAGTGTGTTCACTTCACGCTGCTGTTCCAGCCTGAAAGCCTTTCTCTTCTTGCTTTAGGAGCTGTAAGGAGGCCATTGTTCTGACAGTCATCCAACCATACCCCGTAAGTGTTCCCGAAAACCTCTGAACGTCCATCTGTTCTTCAGTGTGGTAACAGAACAGCATTACTGCAGCGCTTTCCCTCATACGTTTCCAAATACACTCTCCACCCTGGCCACTTTATTAGAAACACCTCCCTGTGCTTCATCACTGGCTGGTTAGCACACACAGCGGGTCAGCAATAGGTCAGTCCAGTTTTCCCACGCCGCTGTGTCAGCTGACTCACCTGCTTCCTCGTGTGTGTCCTTTTATTCTCTACAGTCACCCAAGTCTGCCTTCATCAGCGCCGCCAAGAAGGCCAAACTGAAGTCCAACCCGGTCAAAGTGCGTTTCGCCGAGGAGGTCATTATTAATGGTCAAGTTCCTGTAAGTGGAAAATTTCACCTTTTCATCTTCCACAGCGACGGGTGGGCTCAGCCAGGTGGGCCAGCGGCGAGAGACGAGCGTCCGCTTAGTGACTTCATAGAGTAGAGTTGAGTTGAGTAGAGTAGAGTTGAGTTGAGTAGAGTAGAGTTGAGTAGAGTTGAGTAGAGTAGAGTAGAGTAGCGTAGAGATGAGTAGAGTAGAGTTGAGTAGAGTAGCGTAGAGATGAGTAGAGTAGAGATGAGTACAGTTGAGTAGAGTACAGTAGAGTTGAGTAGAGTAGAGATGAGTAGAGTTGAGTAGAGATGAGTAGAGTTGAGTAGAGTAGAGTTGAGAAGAGATGAGTACAGTAGAGTTGAGTAGAGTTGAGTAGAGATGAGTACAGTAGAGTTGAGTAGAGTTGAGTAGAGATGAGTAGAGTAGAGTAGAGTTGAGTAGAGATGAGTAGAGTAGAGTTGAGTAGAGATGAGTAGAGTAGAGTTGAGTAGAGATGAGTACAGTAGAGTAGAGTTGAGTAGAGATGAGTAGAGTAGAGTAGAGTTGAGTAGAGATGAGTACAGTAGAGTAGAGTTGAGTAGAGTAGAGTAGAGATGAGTAGAGTAGAGTTGAGTAGAGATGAGTAGAGTTGAGTAGAGATGAGTAGAGTAGAGTTGAGTAGAGTAGAGTTGAGTAGAGATGAGTACAGTAGAGTAGAGTTGAGTAGAGTAGAGTAGAGTAGAGTAGAGTAGAGTTGAGTAGAGATGAGTAGAGTTGAGTAGAGATGAGTAGAGTAGAGTTGAGTAGAGTAGAGTTGAGTAGAGATGAGTACAGTAGAGTAGAGTTGAGTAGAGTAGAGTAGAGTAGAGTAGAGTAGAGTTGAGTAGAGATGAGTAGAGTTGAGTAGAGATGAGTAGAGTAGAGTTGAGTAGAGTAGAGTTGAGTAGAGATGAGTACAGTAGAGTAGAGTTGAGTAGAGTAGAGTAGAGTAGAGTAGAGTAGAGTTGAGTAGAGATGAGTAGAGTTGAGTAGAGATGAGTAGAGTAGAGTTGAGTAGAGTAGAGTTGAGTAGAGATGAGTACAGTAGAGTAGAGTTGAGTAGAGTAGAGTTGAGTAGAGATGAGTAGAGTAGAGTTGAGTAGAGATGAGTAGAGTAGAGTTGAGTAGAGTAGCGTAGGTGCCACGCAGTGTACAGTGACGTTAAAGCTGCTGCCTGTCTTCACAGGAAACCGTGAAGGACAACTCTCTCCTCTTCATGCCAAACGTTCTGAAGGTTTACCTTGAAAACGAACAGACAAAGTCCTTTAAGTTCGACTCCAACACCTCCATCAAGGTATCTAATCACCAGAACCATGATCTCCTCCCTCTCTCTCTCTCTCTCTCTCTCTCTCTCACTCTCTCTCTCTCTCTCACTCTCTCTCTCTCACTCTGTCTCTCTCTCTCTCTCATTCCGTTTGCCCCTGCTCCATTACGCCCCCTCTGTTCACCCACGTGCACTAACGAGCCAAGCTGTTGTTGTTTCTGAAAGGACGTCCTCCTGACCCTGCAAGAGAAGCTGTCCATTAAGAGCATCGAGCACTTCTCTCTGATGCTGGAGCAGAAGACCGAGGGGTCCAGCACCAAGCTGATGCTGCTGCACGAACAGGAGATGCTAACTCAGGTACAGCGCCCCCTGCTGGGCTGGGTGGGATCTGATGGGTTTGACCCTCTTAGTGTTTAATCATACATGGAATAAGTGAACTAAATATACCCCCCCCCCCCCTAGTGGATGAACTGTGAACTGCAGGCACCAGAAAAACACACACCGATTTCTCAGGCTGCTGTTAGTTAAATCTCGACAGCAGCAGTTATTTGATGGTTCATGCTTTAAAAGTATAAAGAACCACGTATAACATGTCCTTAATCATAGAGGAGAACCATTTAAGCAGGTTCTGTCCAGTTCAGTCACTCTGCTATATAAAACAACATTTGCCTCGTTTGCCTCGTTGACCCTAAACCAGATGTTCTTTAAGACAGAGATGAATTTGAGAAGGTTGTTTTCATTTTGAAATGTTGGGGGCAGCGGTGTCCTGGTGGTCAGGGAACCAGCCGTGTGGCTGGAAGGTCGCTGGACGTTTTTCTCTGCTGGTTGAGCGACGAGTGAGAGAGTAATAACGGAGACGGCGTTTGAGGCAATAATAACTCAGAGGGCACAGACAATCTTCAGATTGTGCTTTGAGAACCCGGTTCCACAGCTGCAGTGCCGTCTACTACTTTAAAGTACTTTTTGTGGTGGATGGAATGACCAGTGCTAAAAGCAGAGGTCAGTCTTCCAAGTCCAGGATTTTATTCCGACTGATTGACTCAAAGAAAATCCCGGGCTTTTACCTGCTGGACCTGGAATACCGACCTCCGGCTGAAATTATGTCCTTCTTCACGGTTTAGTCCGTAAAGCCTGGAGGCACCTCCAGGGTTCTGCTTAAAACTCACCTAGAACTCACCTGTGGACCTGTCTGTCCTCCAGGTCACCCAGAGGCCGGGGTCACACAAGATGAAGTGTTACTTCCGCATCGCGTTCGTTCCGAAGGACCCGGTGGACCTGCTGAGACGTGACCCTGTGGCATTCGAGTACCTCTACGTACAGGTGGGACCTCAGGTTCCGTACGCAGCAGCGCTCGCTCAGACGAGTTTTAATATCAACTGCTGATATTATTTATTATTAGTTATTATTATGAATAATATTATATCATCATCATCATCGTCTCTGTCCGTTTTGAGCTCTAGTCTGTAAATGATATTGTTTGTTCTGCATTTTAACTGTTTATCTGGAACACGGAACATATAACTTATGGTCTTTATTTGTTTGTTTGTTTATTTATTTATTTATTCGTTTATCTGGGACGTGGACAAATTATAAAATAGGAAAAATCTGCAGTAATCAACACAAGGATTCTGCCCCTCATTAATGTCCTCATTAATCTGTTTCTCACGCAGTTCAGGATAAACCACGTTTATAATCTCAGACGAGAGGAACGATAAAAATAACAGTGTTTAATTGAGACTCGAAACCTTCAGAGATATGAGTCACTCACACTGAGACTGAACACTCCCTCCCCCATCCCTCCTTTCTCTCCCCATCCCTCCTTTCTCTCCCCATCCCTCCTTTCTCTCCCCATCCCTTTCTCTCTCCATCCCTCCTTTCTCTCCCCATCCCTCCTTTCTCTCCCCATTCCTCCTTTCTCTCTCTCTCTCTCTGTCTCTCTCTCTCTCTCTCTCTCTCTCTCTCTCTCTCTCTGTCTGTCTCTCTCTCTGTCTCTGTCTTTCTCTCTCTGTCTCTCTCTCTGTCTCTCTCTCTCTCTCTGTCTCTCTCTCTGTCTCTCTCTCTCTCTCTCTCTGTCTCTCTCTTTCTCTCTCTCTCTCTCTCTCTCTCTCTCTCTCTCTCTCTCTCTCTCTCTCAGAGCTGTAAGGATGTGATTCAGGAGCGTTTCGGCTCTGAGCTGAAGTACGATACGGCTCTTCGGCTGTCGGCGCTGCAGATGTACATCCTGACCCTCAGCACCAAACACACGCAGAAGGTTTCCCTCAAATACATCGAGTGAGTCGCTCACAACATGACATCATCACTGCGTGCTGCTCTGACAGCTTCCCAGAATACTCCGGGTACCGCTTCACTACAGTCTCATTACTATAATACCACGTCAGAGCTCATAACTGACACAGCCTGACTGGAGGAACATACATACACTCTACTGCAGTGTAGCCCCTCCCACTCAGCTTACAGAATGATACACAGGACAGCCAATCAGAGCAGAGCTCATTTACATACGTGTTAGAGTACAGAGTAAGGAATGAAGAGAGGTGGAGCTTTAGTGAGGATGAATACAGTAAATGCAGGACACGAGTTCTTTAGTCTACATATGGGTTCTTCTCTCACAGGCTTTAATGTATTCAGTCAGGGAATGATGTGGTCTCTTACGCCCCCTCCACCCCGTTCCTGCCCCTCTCCTACCCCTCTCCTACCCCCCTGCTGTAGGAAAGAGTGGGGCTTGGCCCTCTTCCTGCCCCCAGCAGTGCTGTCCAGCATGAAGGAGAAAAACATTAAGAAGGCCATAACACACATTCTGAAAACCAACCAGAACCTGGTACCACCCGGGAAAAAGGTACACACACACACACACACACACATTCTAAAACGCACACACACACACATGTTCTAATGCACACACAGACACACACACATTCTAAAAGACACACACACACACACACACACACACACACACACTAACACACACACTGCAGTCATGTGCAGTAGGACAGAATGTGAGGAGCTGTGGAGGTTGTGGTGACTCATCACTGACTGTGCTGTTGTGGAACGTGCTGCCCTCTGGTGGACGTCCTGCACGCCGCACAGGCCCTGTTTTATTTGATTGTTTTTAATGTTGTATAGAGTTAATTACAGGTATATTTACACCTGTTGTGTCTTGTGTCCAGCTGACAGCTCTGCAGGCAAAGGTTCACTACCTGAAGTATCTGAGTGACCTCAGGCTGTACGGCGGGAGGGTGTTTAAGTCCACGCTGCTCGTGAGTGTGTTTATTTATTCTTGAAGACCAGGTTTGTGGAGACTGTAGACACACTGTAGAACAGACTGTCAGACTGCAGGGCTTATGTTGGTGTTTGTGATCCGTCACCAGCAAGGGGAGAAACACACGGAGGTGACCCTGCTGGTGGGGCCACGGCACGGCATCAGCCACGTCATCAACACCAAGACCAACCTGGTGGCCCTGCTGGCAGACTTCAGCCACGTCAACCGTATCGAGATGTACACGGAGGACGAGAGGAACGTCAGAGTGGAGCTTCACGTGCTGGATGTGAAGGTAGGGGCAGGATGAGTTTGGATAGGTGAGGTAGGTTCAGCTGGATGACTGCAGATCAAACATCTGACCCACGGGCCGGATACAATCAAACTGATCAGCCCGTTTGTAGCTCCTGCTGTGATGGATTCATAACATGACTTTGTCCATTATCCACACGTCGGGCTGATGTTCTTTTATCTAGTGTTTACTCAAACGTCTCGTTGTTTGCTCAGCCCATCACACTGATAATGGAGTCCAGTGACGCCATGAACCTGGCATGTCTGACCGCGGGCTACTACCGGCTGCTGGTGGACTCACGGCGCTCCATCTTCAACATGGCCCAAAACAGCACAGGAGGTAAGACAGCATTCATACATCCTCCGTTCAGGGACAGTAATCATAACCATAACATTATGAGCACTTCCTTTCTATCATTTCTTCTATAATTCCAGACTGTAGTTCATCTGTTTCTCTGGAGTGTTTAAACACTGTGTCCACTCATTGTCCACTCTATTAGACACTCCTACCGAGTGTCTCCACCTTGTAGATGTAAAGTCAGAGACAGAAGCTCATCTGTTTCTGCACAGTTTGTGTTGGTCGTCCTGTAGTCCTTCATCAGTGCTCACAGGACGCTGCCCACAGGACGCTGTCGGCTGGACGTTTCTGGTCGGTGGACTTTTCTCAGTCCAGCAGTGACACTGAGGGGTTTAAACACTCCAGCAGCTCTTCTGACTGCAGTCTTTTCCTTAAAAAATGGACTGTTTGGGGTGAAAAGAAGTCTTAGTCCTTACTCGTGGCCACAACTTCTTTTGTATTTATGTTCAATGTCACCTTCAGAGCTTCATACATGACAGTTTAAAAGTTCAGAAGAATGTTATCAGTATTTTTGCACCTAAGCTTTACTCTGTCTCTGTTCTGTCTCTGTTCTGTCTCTGTTCTGTCTTAGGCACTGACTCCCGTGAAAAGCACAACTACCAAGCGATTGAATGGAGTTATGGATCCTGTAGTGGTTGTGAGGACCACAGCAGGGACGTGTCGGATCCAGACTCGGATTATGATGTCTGTGGAAGGCGGGACAGTGATGTCGCCCCAGTCTACATTACTGAGCTCCACCAGTCACAACAGGCAATCAGAGGAGGCCACACCCACATGCATGGGCACCCTCAGCCCTATTTCAGTGCCCCCAGAATCAAACCCCAGGAGTCTCCTCGGAGCGCAAAGGTGTCCTTCATATTCGGGGACCCTCTACTGGACAGTGTGAACCCGCAGAACATGGGCTACCAGAGGCTAATGGAGGACATCCCTGAGGTTCTGGACGAGCACAGGGCTGTGTACGGACAGCAGGAAGACTACAAGCCCTTGGAGCCATCGTTTGACATGGTGGATGGCTTCCAGTACGGTGCCCACATGGTCTATGGTGATGCTAAAATCTTCGGCACCACTGATGGCATTGAGGAACCACTGTTGCACGATATCTGCTACGCAGAAACAACGGACGATGCAGAGGACGAGGACGATATTAGTTGTGAGGAGGACATGACAATGATGGGGGAACTGAGGGACAAAGCAACCTCACTACTTTCCCTTTCGGAATCCAGCGATGACATCATCGATTTGACTTCCCTGCCTCCACCACCAGAGGGCACTGACGAGGAGGACAATGATGTCCTCCTGCAGTCTCTGAACCTGGCTATAGCTGCCCCACCACCTGGGTTCAGGGACAGCTCGGATGAAGACGAGCACCAGGGGGCGCAAGCAGTGGAGAGGAAGAACCAGAGCGACATCCCAGTATCTCTGATCGACTCTGTGCCGATGCAGGTGAACATGGGGACTGAGGAGGTTCTGGACGACGCTGTGGTCTCTACCCTGCAGGCACTGGAAGCACTGGCGGCTTCTGAAGACCATTCGCACCCACAATCGGACAATAGTTCAGGTTCTTACACCATTGTAACATTCATTCATTGACAGCGCACCAGTCTTCCAGCCATTGATATCCGTTGACCCCAAACCCCCACCTTCTTTTCATTGAACACCCCAACATTTTCCTACATTTATATATTGTGTGTTTTTCATTAGTGACATGACTGTGACCACGTTGTTTTGTTTTGAGATTTTGTTTGTTTTGTGAATCATTTGTTCATTTATTTCATTATCTATGTTGTAAAACACATCTGTGGGTTTCATACTCCTCAAAAACAGTTTTGTACAAATAAAACATTTTAAAATATCTGTGCAGTGTGACTACTAAAAAATATTTGTCTTTCTGGTCTCTCTGTGGCACACAGGTGTAGAAATATCTCGGTCCTTTAGCCCCGAGTCCGCTTCAGATTCCGGAAACGAGACTAATTCCTCTGAAATGACGGAGAGCTCAGAGCTGGCGGCAGCTCAGAAACTCTCCGAAAACCCTCCGAAAATGTTTGTAGCTACAGCTGAAGGGTATCAAACTCTTTCCGAAGAGAAGACAGAGTTTCGGTTAACTGCTTGCGATGCAAGGTCCACCCTTAGGAAACAGGACAGCAACTGCCAGTCCGCCACTGTTGCTCCTTCTCAGACCCTCCGCTCTGACCACTTGGAGATGGAACCGGAAACCATGGAGACAAAATCTCTGACCGACTACTTCAATAGAATGCACATGGATGCTATTATGGGCAAGCAGCAAGGGAAGGTGGATGACGGGATAACGTCTGTTGGTGAAAACGATCCTCGGCATATGAAGACCGCAGAGGACATGGTTGGAAGATACAACAATTTCAACGCATTTCCATTTCAAGAGAAGGGTTCACGATCGCAACAGATTCTAGACAACAAACTGAGTGACCACATTTGCTCAGAGTTCATCGGTGACAGTAGCACTTCGAACGCAAACCTGACACCCCAAAAAAGAAACAAATCGGAGTCCAGTGACTCGGGAAAACACAGAGGACCCCTGACTGACTCGAACACTTGTTCCCCTGCAGAAGAATCGTACTTAATGGAGCAAGCCATGAGTGATCACCAGCAAATGAAGGCATCCCCGGCTGAAAAGGAAGTGACACGGTTGTACGAGTACCATTTGACAAAGAGGATGTCCTCACTCCAGAGTGAAGGGATTCACTCCCTGCAAAGCTCCCAGTGCTCTTCCATCGATGCCGGCTGCAGCACCGGAAGCAGCAGCTGTGTGACGCCCATGGATTCGCCGCTCTGCACTGCAGACAATGTGCACCTGCTCTCCGAGTCATCTCTGAAGGGTCTTGGCTACCCAAGCACAGAAGAGAAAGGCTACAGCCAAAGCACACACGGCAAACTCATCCATCAGAATGTAGATCCTACACTTTTACGAAAGCACCACGCACCACCAGGTACCGAGCCACTGAGTGGCACAGGACGGGAAGGATGCCAAAGGATGCCCAAGATTAGGGAAACTACAGGTATGTCATGAAGACCTTTCGTTTTGTTTTTGAGGCTTTATAATAGATTGAAAAGTTAAATTTTCAGAGTAAGAAGTTCCTCAGACCAGTTGTAGATGTGAGAGATCTGAGGTTCCGAACGTCATTCGTTCACTTCACACACTCGGAGACTTCAAGCTACACAGAGCTCTGATAGGTCAGAGAGAACCGTGCAGAGCTCTGATAGGTCAGAGAGAAGGTCACTACGCTGTACTGGGTGTTTCTGGTGTTTATGTTGTTATGGTTACTGTATCATATTGTGAAGCTGCTGATTGAACACTATTATTTAAACAATAATGTTCTATTTTCTACACGTTCTTTCTCAGCACTGCAGTCACACTGACATGGTGGTGGTGTGTTAGTGTGTGTTGTGCTGGTACGAGTGGATCAGGCACAGCAGGGCTGCTGGAGTGTTTAAACCCTGTGTCCACTCACTGTCCACTCTATCAGACACTCCTACCGAGTGTCTCCATCTTGTAGATGTAAAGTCAGAGACAGAAGCTCATCTGTTTCTGCAGTTTGTGTTGGTCGTCCTCTAGTCCTTCATCAGTGCTCACAGGACGCTCTCCACAGGATGCTGTCAGCTAGACATTTCTGGTTGGTGGACTGTTCTCGGTCCAGCAGTGACACTGAGGGGTTTAAACACTCCAGCAGCACTGCTGCGTCTGATCCACTCGTAACAGAATGACCCACCACCCACATCATATCTGCTCTGTGGTGGTCCTGTGGGGTCCTGATCATTGAAGATCAGGGTGAAAGGAGGAGAATAAAGTCTGCAGAGAAACAGATGAACTGCAGTCTGGAATTATAGAACCACAAAGAGCTCCTGTGTGATCAGAGGAGCTGATAGGATGGACAGTGAGGTGTTTACAGCACATATCCAAAGGTTGAGACGCCTGTTCCTGCCACAGGGTTCAGAAATCAGGGGTATTCATAGGAACAGAGAGATCAGACAGAGAGAGAGAGAGAGAGAGAGAGAGAGAGAGAGAGAGAGAGAGAACAAACAGATCCGAATGCGAGAGGAATAATATATGATTGTGTTTTCTTTGCTCTTCTTCTTCCACAGTGTAGCACACAGGAGATGGAGGTGAAGCAGAGGGCTCGTGTTTTGCACTCAGTACGTCTGTACCAATCATTCATTGCACAGAGTCTTAGTTGCCAAACCAGAGGTCTCTGGAGGTCCTGACTTTCTTGAGCTTCCCCTGAAACTTTCCCACCATAGGACCCCGGCTCTGGTTGCCTCAAGACGGCAGAGATGGAATTTCCATTAGACAAAAGACACACTTATTGGCTCAGGGAACTTTTGACCTTTGTCTGAAAGAACCTAACCAACAGACTCGTCTTTAGACCAGGAACAGAGGTGAAGAGGTGCTCGTGAGATTAAGAAAAGCTGCCAGTCTCTGTCAAAGCTCACAGCACTGGAAGATCAGTTATGGGCTTCACCAGTAGACCAGTCTGTTCAGAGAACTCTACCAGCTTCAAGAATCTGCATTAGTGGTCAAAATTATTTATGTCACATGGGTGGACATCTGGACGTAATGTCCTGCAGATCTACAGCACAAAAGATGATGATCAGCATAGGTTTCACACACCTGCTGGAACGCTCTGGGCCAAAGGTCAGGTGAAGCATCTTTGATTCGGTGCATCTTCTTATTTTGCCATGTGGTCGTCTCATTCGATAGCAGCTGAGACCGTGTCCCCTTTCAGACTCCTCAGAAGAAAGGATGCAGCTGACTTTCAGCCACTTCAAAGCCATACATAGACACACGATTACATCGGACCACCGGACTCGGTGTAATCGAGGTAATTTGGCCAATCGTGACTGCTTTGATAATCCACGCCGTGTGTATATTTTGTGTAACATGTAAAATAAAGAGAGGACGTTCTACACAGAATTTTTAAAAGGACAGATCGTATTCCTGACCCATGGTAGGTGCATTCTTATGATTATATTATCAGTGTCTTTTCGGAGCAGCACACCTGCAGCAGATTCACCTGAGCATTCATGTACAAACACTCCATTAATACTACAGAACTTAACCAAATAAGATACAGACTTTACATTTTTCATAACACATCACCAAATTACTGTACAAATTATTTTGGAAAAGGATCTGATGTTTTATGAATATCTTACTAAAGTCAAACGTGGTTGATTTGCATTATCAAGCGTATTAAATATTTCCAGAGTTGTCCTCATAACCTTGTGCTGTCATTATTTAACCTGATGTTTTTACTTTGACTCATATATTGTACTGCCAGCATTCACTGTATCAATCACAACAGCATCAAAACAACAGCTGCACCCAGAATCAATCCACCGACAGCAACGGTGTCGTACCAGACTCTTACGGAGTCCCTCAGTGACGAGTCCTGCTTCTGTCTCGGTGGAGACAACCAACGAATCTGTGTGTGGAGAAACCGTGGTCAGCACTAAGATCAATGGTTTATTGTAACATCACACGTCCAGAAGGTCGATGCCAGATCACTTTAACAGACCAATGTTCCGTTAATGAGGTCCTGCAACCAGTGGTTCTACCTTTTCTGAACACACACTCCGGAGCTCTATTCCGACGCTCGTCCACACACTGCTGCCGTCTCAAGATCTCGTCTTGAAGACACAGATACTACGCCGTGGTCGGTCTCCTCTCCAGACCTGTCCCTGATTGAAAATGTGTGGACGCTATTGGACGCTCTATCAACACTCCACCCCTACCACACCATCTGCAGAACTGAGTGAGAACATTCAAGCTGCATGGGATGGATCATCACAGGACACCATTAGGAACCTCTACACCTCCATGCAGAGACGTCTGGCGTGTTGCGTTAAACCCAACGCCGTCCTGAGAGACACCACTTCTGTATGAGTAGATCAATAAATATTGATCAGATCAGTTTACATACTGCAGTCCTACACTTCCCTCTGTTTTCTATTTTATGATGATGATGATGATGAGTGTACATTATAATATATTTGTTATTATTATTATTATTATTATTATTATTATTTACTCTTCATTTTAAGAATGTAAGGTTGTAAAATGCTGTGTGGGAATGTAATTCAATATTCCAGGACTGAAGTAAATATGTGAAGTCTTGGTTTTGGTTTCATTTATACAGAAATCAGACCAGTTTAAACTCATAAGTTACTCGTCCATACCAGTCTGAATACCTCTGGTTTGAGTTGATTATCAGACGTATGAGTCGAGCACTAATGTAGAGAAATAATGTGCTTTTAGACGGAGGAAGACGATCGGGATGATGCGCTGTTTTATCTTTGATTTCGTTCTTTAATTCTCATCCACTGAACGTGAGGTTTTACTGGGTTTTACATCTGTCAGCACAGTGTCATGATTTTTGGTTGAATCTTGGTGGTTAAATAATGAGGAAGTTGCAGTGGTTAAAAATAGCCACTCTCACTCTCGTTTATGGTTTTGTCTTCACGGTGAAGATCACAATGTGTAGTTTACACTTTTCAGCATCTGCTCACAGAAACAACAGACCAGCTCTGGCTTTGGCTGCAGGGCTCCATACGAAGGTGGTGAGTATCTCTGTTTCTCTGTATCCGTCTGTTTTGTTAAGAAAGATCAGAGGTTAGAATCCCAGACCAGTATGAATTTTTCAGTACAGCGTTTAGAGGTAGTGTTACTGATATTCCCCATTCACACATTCTTGAAGAAAACTTTCCTTCCCTTCCTTTTGTTCCCCAGGTGCAGATTTTGGGATTTTCTGATCTCGTGACGAGTATTAAACATTGTTGCCTGTCAGTCATTTATAAGGTTGCTAACCGTACTCACTGTGACGGTGGAGGAGTCCCCCATTATTATTACGCTGTGACTAATACACAACCTGTCCCCACCTTGCAGATGGCAGGAAGAACATTTCCTTCAATCACAATTCTGGTCCTGTTTTGTTCATCTGTGTGGCTGGAGACCGAATGGTTCCCCAAAAGTTTGCCGTGTGATGTCACCAGGGCCACCAACGGGACCGAAGTGACCGTGGACTGCACCAGCAGGAGCTTGACCAAAATTCCTTTAGGAATCCCATCAAATGCCACCAACTTGACCCTCACCATCAACCACATTCCTCACATTCAGAACACCTCTTTTCAAGGCCTCGACAACATCACAGAGATCGACATGCGCTGCAACTGTGTACCAATCAAGATTGGCCCAAAGGACCACATGTGCATGCAAAGTGTGACGATCGATAATGGGAGCTTCTGGCATCTTAAGAGCCTGAAGTCCCTCTACTTGGATGGAAATCAGCTCTCCAGCATCCCCAAAGGACTTCCTCCAAACATTGTTCTTCTCAGTCTAGAGGTTAACAGCATCTCCTCGATCCTGAAGGAAAATCTCACAGAAATTCCCAACATAAAGTTTCTGTACCTCGGCCAAAACTGCTATTTCCGAAACCCGTGCAACATGTCCTACTATATTGAAAAGGATGCTTTTTTGCTCCTTGATAAGATGACATTGCTCTCACTTAAGTCCAACAATTTATCTTACATTCCTCAAAGACTACCATCCAGCCTTAAGGAGCTCTACTTGTACAACAACAACATCCAGCAGGTCACGGAAAACGACTTTCAGAATTTGACAGATTTAGAGATCCTTGATTTGAGTGGGAACTGTCCTCGCTGCTATAATGCCCCTTTCCCGTGTACTCCTTGTGCCAACAATGCACCCCTTCAGATTGCTGAAAATGCTTTCCAGAACATGACAAAGCTGCAAATTCTGAGACTTCATAGTAACTCCCTCACAGCAGTGCACTGGCAGTGGTTCCAGGGCTGCAGAGAGCTCAAGGTGTTGGACCTCTCATCAAATTTCCTTGGTAAAGCGATAACGTACACCACCTTTCCTGATTCTTTACCTTATTTAGAAGAACTAGATCTCTCGTTCAATTTTGAGCTGCAGAGGTATCCTTCTTCTCTTAACCTTTCTATGGCTTTCTCGTCACTGAAGTCTCTCAAGATCCTGAGAATCAGAGGATTTGTGTTCCAAGAACTAAAACGTCAAGATATTTACCCTTTGATTTCTTTGGATAAGCTGGAAGTGATTGACCTTGGCACAAACTTCATCAAGATAACTAATCTGAGCATCCTGACAGAGCTGAAAAGCTTCCACATCATCAACCTCTCAGACAACAAAATATCCTCCCCTTCCGAGGCTGAGTCTGCATTGACAATGGCACGTAGCACTTCACAGGACATCACTTCCCCAATGTCCCGAGGTGCTCAGTACCAAAGTGGCGACGTGAGAGAAATTCACTATTTCAGATATGATGAATATGCACGCAGCTGCAAATACAGGGATAAGGAAGTTGGGACATTGAGCCCCTTTAATTCGCAGTGTAGCTCCTTTGGAAAGACTCTGGACATCAGCAGGAACAACATATTTTTTCTGCATTCGAGATTCTTGAATCTTCAGGAGCTCAGGTGTCTGAATCTGTCGGGAAATGCTATGAGCCAGGCCTTAAACGGTTCCGAGTTTGTTTATCTAAAGAACCTGCAGTACCTGGACTTCTCCCGCAATCGTCTCGATCTGATGTTCTCCACGGCATTTCAGGAACTGAGCAATTTAGTGGTTCTAGACATCAGTCATAACAACCATTATTTTGAAGCAGAAGGTCTCACTCACATGCTAAACTTTACCAAGAACCTCAACAAACTGACCAAGTTAATAATGAACCATAATCAGATATCTACATCCACCAACACAGAGATGGAGAGTTTCTCCCTGGAACACTTGGAATTTAAAGGCAACCGTCTTGACATGCTGTGGAGAGATGGGGATTTAAGATACGTCAACTATTTCACAAAACTAATGGCTTTAAAGACCCTCGACATCTCTCATAACAACCTGAACTTCATTCCCAAGCAGGTTTTTCAAGGCCTTCCTCAAACACTCATAGAATTAAACATTACAAACAACAAACTGAAATCATTTAACTGGGAGGGTCTCAAATATCTCAAAAACCTGAAGGTCTTAGATCTTGCTGGTAACCAATTAAGAACAGTACCTGCCAAGCTTTCTAACTGTTCCAGGTCTATTGTTACACTGGTTCTGCGTAAGAATGAAATTGCAAGTCTTACTCCAGATTTCCTCCAAGGTGCCTTCAGTCTGAAGAAGTTGGACCTTAGTTACAATCAGATCAAGTACATTGAAGAGTCAAGCTTCCCGGAAGACGTCATAGACAAGCTGCAGGTGCTCTATTTAAACAACAACAGGTTCATATGCTCTTGCAATGCCACATGGTTCGTTCGATGGATCAATCACACATCTGTGAACATTCCCAGGCTGGCAACAGATGTCACCTGTGCTGCTCCAGGTACTCAGCGAGGTCAGAGCGTGATTTTTCTTAACCTCCAGGCCTGCCAACGCAACTCTTTGTCCATCATCCTAAGTATACTCACAACTTCTGTGATCCTGAGCATTCTCACTCTGTCCATCTCCAGCCACCTCTTCCTCTGGGACGTGTGGTACATTTACCACTTCTGCCTGGCCAAAATCAAGGGCTACCGGCCTCTCCTTTCAGACAGTATTGCCTACGATGCTTTTGTTGTGTACGATAAAACCGACAAAGCCGTGAGCGACTGGGTGCTGAAGGAGCTCCGCATCCAGCTGGAAGACCAAGGCGAACGGCGGCTCCAGCTCTGTTTGGAAGACCGTGACTGGGTTCCTGGGTGTCCCCTCATTGAGAATCTCTCTCAGAGCATTCAACTCAGCAAGCACACTGTGTTCGTCCTGACCGGTCGCTTCATCAGGAGCGGACACTTTAAGACAGCTTTCTACCTGGCCCACCAGCGGCTTGTGGATGAGAAGAATGACGTCATCATCCTGATCTTCTTGGAGAAGTTCTCCTCTTCTCACTCCAAGTACCTGCGGCTCAGAAAGAGGCTGTACAAGCGTTCTGTGCTGGAATGGCCAAGGAACCCTAGGGCACAACCATACTTCTGGTTCTGCCTCAGGAGCGTAATGGCAACAGAGAGCCAACAGCACTACAACAAACTCTTCAAAGAGACTCTATAACTGTCCAGACTCTCTGGGTCGTTAACGGTTTACTGTTTGCATTAACAGTTAATTTACTGATCTTGCTGAAGGATTCGTCTGAATAGAGTTCAGTTATATTACTTGCTGGTGTTGTGTTTCAGTCTGTCAGTCTCACTCTGAATCTTAAGGTTATTAGTGAGTCATACAGAGTGTCCCATGAAAAGTCCCCAAATCCCCCATTTATCATTTCAAGCTTATGAAGATGTTTTGCTGAGACATCTGGACAAAATGTTGTGTCTGTTTTAATGGAATCAGTCATACGATCATTAAACTATAACTTCTGAAGCTCAGTCTGATTGTGAATTAAAACTTTTAACAGCAGAAGAATTTTAATGGACCTGTGTTTTTGGTGGCATTTCCCTTTCTAAAGTAAAACTAAGATTTCAATAAAAACATTCTACAAACAGAAAGTAGACAAACAGCTGTACCAGGGACCAAGATGTGGAACTGCACCCCTCTTAGGTACCTAACGTCTCTCCCAAATTCCAAATATAAAAATGAATATTTAGAGCATTTATAGGCATAAATGAGAAGGGTTCAAAATAATGAAATATATTCAGTTTTTATAGACAAATAATGCAGAGAAATACAAACAAATATTTGACAAAATAATATTAGATGAAAATAATTCCAATAATTTCAAATCCGAAACTATTTTCATATAAATATAAAAATAAAGTCAGAAGTAAATGATTTATGTGCATTTTTAAACCACAGAGCAGATATGATGTGGGTGGTGGGTCGTTCTCAACACTGCAGTCACACTGACGTGGTGGTGGTGTGGATCCATGAGTGGATCAGATGCAGCAGTGCTGCTGGAGTGTTTAAACCCCTCAGTGTGACTGCAGTGCTGAGAATGACCCACCACCAACATAATATCTGCTCTGTGGTGGTCCTGTGGGGTCCTGATCATTGAAGATCAGGGTGAAAGGAGGAGAATAAAGCCTGCAGAGAAACAGATGAACTACAGTCTGTAATTATAGAACTACAAAGAGCTCCTGTGTGATCAGAGGAGATGATAGAGTGGACAGTGAATATAGTACACTACACCACACCTTAAAGACCTTAACCACAGTGCAGCTGAAACAGAACAGCCTGTTCACAGCTCCATCAGCGCAGTGGAAACACGCCTGCTTGGGCCTTGTCTTGAATTCAGAATAATATCAGTTCACACTTTCATGTGACAGAGACATATACGACAGAGAAAAAGGAAGCAGCACTTCCTCTTATGTACTGACACTTAGAGGTCCAAAAATAAAGCCAAGCTTCAGTGGTATCTCACTCACCAGGGTCTAACCAATGAGCTCGCTCTCAAAATCCATAAACAGGTACTTATGTCTGATAAATTGTGAGAAGTGGCTGGGAAATGAAAGGGCTTCTATTTGCTTGTGAATCTCCAGATGTCACAGATCTCATTACCCATAAAACCAGTGAAACTGCCCTGGACAAAACTTCCCCTTTTCAGAGGCAACCCTCAGCAAACCTCTCATTTAGTTGTGAGAATCCTAGATCGGGAACTACACATGGAACATCGGTGACATGGTAAGAGTGTCATTTTAATAATAATAACTGTGTACTGTGAGATTCTTCTTTATCACGGACTAATATTCCAGAATCTAAGCTTGTGTTGAATGTTTTGGTATTGCACACTTTAAGATAACAGTGTTACAAAGGGTTCTTCAAGCAGTGCCCTAGAACAACCTCTTTGGTTCTAGAATATAAAGCATGTGTATAATAGAGACGTGTGAATATGAAGCATCATTTAAAGGTCTAAACATTGTTACTTGCTGAAAAAAAAGTTCTTCACACTCACACGTCTCTGTATTTCAGTCCTCCACAGGACTGCCTGGACGGCACTGCTGTGGATTTTGATTTACTGGACCTAAAATGCCCACCCAGTGAACAGTCAGTTAGGAAAAATGGAAAAGCATAAGAACTTTGACAAGAACCAAACTGTGATATTCTAGACAACTGGGTCAGAACATCTCCAGAACATCAGGCAGGTCTTTTAGGGTGTTACTGGTATGCAGCAGTCAGTACCTACCAAAGTGCTCAAAAGAATGACAGCCAAAGATCATGAGCATCCAAGGAAATTGCAGGAATGAAAGGATCTGCTGTAACATTCGTTTTGGTGCAGAAACCACAGGACACCTTCAGAAGTCCTGTGGAATCTATGTCTTAATGGGTCAAAGTTAAACACGTGGTATTAATGTTAAACTGATTCTTAGGGAATCAGAACTGCATGCCACTCTAAGAACCATTTGTAGCACCTTTATTTTTGGAGTTTCTTCTCATTTGTCCCTGTACTTCCACTACGCGGGACCAAGGTGTTTGCTGTGCTTCCCATTTTAGAGACTTTGATTGTTATTCATCTATAAATCAAAAGTGGTTCCCTTTATATTTATTGATGTTCCTCTATGCATGCCCTCACAGGAAGCAACTAAACACTGGCTTACGCTGGCATACTGGGTGATGCTGGCATTTCTGCTCAGCCCAGCTTCTTCAAATCTGGACGAGAGGTATCTGAGGACACAGCCATGTGACGTGCACGAAAACACCACTGACAGATCCGTGGTTTTTAACTGCCACAGTCGGGGACTCAAAGAAGTGCCCAAGGTCTTCAGTAACACCACCAGCCTCGACCTCTCAGAGAACAGAATCAAGAACTTGACGGTGGAGAAACTGCAAAACCTGCAAAATCTAACTGACCTGAATCTCAACTGGATGAACAACAACCACAAAGTCAGCATTGCAGAAGGGGTTTTTACAAATTTGACAAGTCTAACCAGTCTGCAATTCAACGGAGCTGGCCTGACTCACATACCTAAACTTCCAAAGACCCTGAAACAACTGAGTTTGGTGGAGAACAAAATCACCTCCCTAAACCACAGCAGCTTCTCGAACCTGAAAGGCTTAACAAAACTTTACTTGTCCAAGAACTGCTACTACTGGAATCCTTGTTATAAGATTTTTGAGATTAAAAATGGAAGCTTTTCCAGTCTTGTTAAGTTAAAACATCTTACTTTGTCATACAATAATCTGACACGTGTCCCCAGAGGTCTGCCTCTCTCCTTGAAAACACTTGAACTTGCGTCCAATCACATAGCGTATATTGGGAAAGATGATTTCCAAGAACTGTCCAACCTGGTGGTTCTAAAAATCGAAGGGAACTGCCCACGCTGCCATAATGCACCGTATCCCTGCATCCCATGTCAGAATGGTTCAATTGAGATTCACGAACAAGCTTTTGCTAGTCTTCAGGACCTCAAGTTACTGCACCTTGCAGGAAATTCAATCTATTACGTGAAGGAAGGTTGGTTTAGTAACATGACGAAGCTTCAGGAACTCTTCCTTTCCTTCAATTTCATGGTTGACGCTATCAGGGACGGGGTATTTTGGACTAATCTACCACTCCTAAAGAAACTTGATCTGTCATTTAATTACAACCTGAAGGCATATCCCAGAACCATCCATCTATCATCTGCTTTTGCAAACTTGACCTCTCTTAAGATCCTGCACATTCAAGGTTTGGTTTTCAAAGAAATTGCCAACAACACTCTGAGTCCTCTTTACGGCTTACAAAATCTGACCGTGTTGGATCTAGGGACCAATTTCATTGTACGTGCAAAATCGGACCTCCTTAGCCAGTTTCAGAACCTGAAACTGTTGTATCTTTCAGAAAACCGCCTCTATCCTGTTGTTAATTCTGATGTACCATTATTGGGCAGCAGTTCTGGTCCAGTTTTCTCCATGCCATCAGTGGGGTCCACCTCTAAAAAGGAGCAAACCTTTGAGGTCTCCAACAGGCTTGTCCAGCCTGAGTGCTTCAATGCTGGCCGTGTCTTGGACCTAAGCCGAAACAACCTCTTCTTCATTTCCCCTGAGCAGTTTCAAGGATACGCAAACATAGCCTGCCTCAACCTATCCAGAAATGGCTTTGCGGCTGCCCCCAACGGGACCGAATTCACTACACTGCCACAACTGAAGTACCTAGACTTGTCCTTTAACAAAATTGACCTGGCGTATGACAATGCCTTCAAAGAGCTACAGAAGTTGGAGGTGTTAGACCTGAGCTTCAACCCACATTATTTCACTGTGACTGGAGTTACCCATAATTTGTATTTTTTAAAGAAGTTGCCAAATCTGAGGGTCCTGAATATGAGCTCTAATAGCATCTATACCTTAACAACCAAGGAACTGCACAGTGATTCCCTCAACGAGCTTCAATTCCAGCACAACGACCTGGGAAAGTTATGGAGAGAAAACGATAAAACGTATGACAGGCTTTTTCAGCACTTGACAAACCTGACTCATCTAGACATTTCATACAACTACCTCCAAAAGATCCCCAGTAGAGTTTACAGTTACTTGCCTCACAAGATCAAGAAATTCCAACTGACGCACAACGGCCTGGCCAATTTGGACTGGACTTTACTTAAAAGGTTCACCCAACTCGAGGAGCTTATTCTTAGCCACAACAGTTTGGCAAACACATCTAACAACATAAGTGAGAACATCCCATTCCTGTGTCACCTTGACCTGAGCTACAACAAGATCGCTCAGCTGACCGATGGGTTTCTCATCGGAGCTGTGAATCTTAAGTGGCTTGACCTTAGCCACAACAGACTGGCTATCATCAACCAGTCCACATTCCCATCCAAGCAAGACAATCATCTGAGCAGTTTGTTGCTTCATAGCAACCCTTTCCGCTGCACATGCGACATCATGGAGTTCATCCTTTGGATAGAGAACAGCAACGTGAAGATCCCCAAACTTGTGACCTCAGCAATCTGTAGCTTACCACAATCGATCAAAGGCAAATCAGTGATTCATTTCGACATCAGGGACTGCATTGATGACCAGGAAGCCTTCCTGATCTACTTCTTCACTAGTTTCTTTATTTTTGTTATCACCTTCACTACAACCGTGATGCACTTGTTCTACTGGGATGTATCATACTTGTACTACTACACGAAAGCCAAATTCAAAGGATACGAGTATCTGAGTTCTGTGGACAGCGTCTATGATGCCTTTGTGACCTACGACACCAAGGACCCATTAGTGTCCGACTGGGTCCTAAACCATCTGCGGGTGCAGCTGGAAGAGCAGGGAGACCGGTACCTTCCTGTGTGCCTGGAGGAACGGGACTGGGTGCCAGGCAGCCCCTTGCTGGACAACATGACCCAGAGCATCCAGCAGAGCCGCAAGACTGTCTTCGTTCTCACACGGAACTACGTAAACAGTGGATCCTTCAAAATGGCCGTGTACCTTGCCCACCAGCGGCTGCTGGACGAAAGCCAGGATGTGATCGTGCTGCTCTTGCTGGAGCCCGTCCTGCAGAGCTCCCACTTCCTACGACTTCGGAGACGAATGTGCAGCCAAAGTGTTCTCGAGTGGCCCCGAGCTCCAGCTGCAGAACCGTGGTTCTGGCAGTGTCTGCGGAACGCTATTCGGGTGGACAACAGTGACATGTACAGCAAGATCTACTCCAGATACTTCACCAGCAGGAGCGGGGTGGGGGATTGAACTGGTACATTTGCAGAAGAGGGATTTCTGAAGACAGTGTGGGAACTGACCCTGTTCTGCAGGCTCAGTCCAGACCGAGGTTCCGTCTGTTCATAGATTTAAGGTTGAATGATGGTTTATGAAGTTAACATTGGTTCCTGTTGTGTTTTAACACGTCTTAACATGTCTTAAGTTTTGGTTGTTATAAGAATATTAACTCGATTAACAAACACTTATTTGCTTTATTCTTATTTAATAAACCAGAAAATCCATCAATGCCACAGATGTAGTAGATAAACTGACTGAAAATTAATGAATTAAGTAGAAATAAATAAAATCTTATTTAAAGAAAATCTCAAAATAATAAAAAAAGAGATCATTTGTGTGAGAGTATAAACTGCATTAACAGATTATTAGGCTGTTTAGATGTTCTAACGTTCTAAACCTGAATAAACTGATTTTGTGTTTAAACACCTGAGTTCAAATATTTCTTATCTTCTTTTGATGTTTTTGATTGTATCCGGGCTGCAGCTGGACGGTTCACAGTCTTAAATACAGGTTTATTGTCCAGGAAAGGAGATGAATGATATTTTTACAGTAATAATCCTGAACAGAATCCATGAAAATCTATATTCATTTCTTCATATTAAGTGTCGGATAATTAACTGTAGTTTGGGTTTTCTGGAGGAATCATGCAGTGATTTATGCACCTAAACCACGTGACTGAGTGTGATAATAATAATAAGAAGAATATTAAAACAGATCAATGGTAATAGAGACAATAATGAAAGGAAAATAAAAAGTTGTAGATAAGCTGCTGTATGAGACATCAAGCCACATAAAATCACAGTCAGAACTGACCGTCCTTTCATCCACTGGGGTGTGGTCAGGGAAGGAGTCTGGAAGGTTGTTGGTTCAAATCCCTGAGCTGGCAGGGCATGAGGTGCCCCAGCTGCTCCCTGGACAATGTGGACAGGGCAGCCCACTGCTCCAGTCATGTGTGCTCACTGCCCCCTAGTGTGTGTGTACAAATTGCCCTGTGTGCAGGTCACCTTTCCCTATTAATGTAGAGCTCGTTGATTATGGTTTTGTAGTCAGTTTATGGTGATACATAAGAGATAAAGATGGCTGACCTGTTTATAAACAGATGAAGACCAAACGCCAGTCTGTGCAGGGCAGGTGGGCGTGAAGCGGGTCCTGCAGTACCAGCTGCGGCCGCCAGGTGCCACTGCTTCCCAACGTCAGAGCTCACAGAGGGCGTTGGTCAGCCGGCTCCGCGCAGTGATGACGTCGCGCCCTTTTGTGCTTAAATGATTAAAAAGCTCTCGCTCGGATTTTTACATTCATATATATTTCAGAAGCCTCTCATAATAAAACACTTTCCTGTCACTTCAAAACAGCACGTGTGGGGGAATCAGGAGGGTGTGACGTAATGCTGCTCATTTGCATACGGGGGGTATATAAGGTGGTGCAGCGAGCAGCTCCCTCACAGTGCAGCAGCAGCAGCAGGAGCATCACCTCCATCCTCACCATCATCTCTGTCTGTTCTGACAGCACAAAGTCTGGTGAGTGAAAATACAGGCACATCTGTACGAGTCACAGCTGTACCGCCGAGCGTTTGAGGAGCAGAGCAGATGATCGCGCTTCAAACCTGATGCAGCAGAAGATTGCGTCCCTTCAGGTGGCAGCAGTGATGGCCCTTTGTTGGGGGGTGCAGCTGTACAGATGTTGAGGTGGCCGTCTGTTCAGCTGGCATTCGTAGGGCGGTGGCGGTTAAACGGTGCAGCTGCTCTGGCAGATGTTGTCTTGTGTTCGGGCCTTTTGGACCGCTTTTCACAGCTGTGCACGACGCCAGGATAGCAGCACATAGGCATGGGCCAGCAGCTGGGGTCATGGGTCTGGGTTTTGGGGTTCTGGAGGAGTGCATAGATGTTCGACACACGTTCTCTTTTGTTTCAGACCGACCACAAACATGTCTGACAAGCCAAATCTGGAGGAAGTGACCAGCTTCGACAAGAGCAAGCTGAAGAAGACAGAGACCCAGGAGAAAAATCCTCTGCCGTCAAAAGAAAGTAAGAAGGGTTCTTTACGTATGCATGTGTCTATGTGCAGGGAGTGTATATTAAAATGTGTGTGTGTGTGTGTGTGTGTGTACACAGTTATTTTAGAATCTCGATGTGTGCAGTAATAATGCTGTACTGTTTCCATTGTTCCTTTTCAGCCATCGAACAGGAGAAGCAGGCTGGCTCATCATGAAGCCCGTGTCGAGACTCCACTATGCACTGTACATTCCACATGGCCTTCTTTTTTCACCTTTTAGCTGTTTAACTTTCTAATGACAAACATCAAAACCAACAAATTCGACAAACCTAAGCTGCATTCTGATTGGACGAAACATAAATCGACTGTACAGCCCCACGTGCCCCATACCCCCTTCCCTTTTTTAAATGTTGTGTTTATTAAATATTTAAGGAAGAACGCGTGCACGCCACTGCGAGAGCTGGCAGATGTTTTTTCGTGCGGAAGGCGACGAGGCGGCGGCAGCAGTGTGTGTGTGTGTGGAAGCGAAGTTCGGTTATGCCCTCGGCGGCACTGAGTGGGTAAAAGGGGCGGGGCCAAGAGTGTAATGACAACGTCCAGGGACCTTACCCATTCATCTCGGGGGGCCTACCTGGGTCGACTCGTGTCAAATGCTTTCCAGTCATGCAGTGTCTGTCATTGTTTTTTAAAAATGTTTATTTTCAAAGGTTTTTGTATGAGTTGAACGTTGGAATGCACAATTTCTTTTTTTTATGCAAATAAAAGGAGAAATCTGAAATGTTCTGCTGGGTTCTGTCTTATTTTCCTGGACGGGGTGAATTCAGAGGACCGTGCACATAAATGCTTAGAGCATTGGCCCACTTTCTAGCAGGTTCACCTGCGCTCAGACGTTACGAGTGTGTTCCGTCGGGCTGACACACTTGCGGGCTTTAGGCCGTCGTCTGTAAGTGGATGAGGAGGTCTGCCCTCGACGTTTGGCACCCTGCTCTCGAACAACTGACCTAGAAAAATGTTCTGGGCTAAACTGAAACGCAGGGCTTAGTGTTCGAAAACAATGCCTCTCCAAATGAGACGGAGCGCTCCAGCGGGTCGGAACGCGGTTCGGGAACTCCAGACAAACGGTCTGCGTTCTAGTTCTGTACTACAGACCACAACTATAGGGTACAGGTTACATTTCCAGATGTGAGTAGCTCCTCCCATTGCGTTCTGAAATGCACTGTGGGAAAATGTGCTGTAACCACACTCGGAGTGTGTCTGTAGGACATGAGTCCGTAACACCACGACGTAAACAGTCAGTGTTACTGATTAGTATGTGTTGGAGGATGCAGTTTACATTATTAATGTCTTCAAATCCAATCAGAACACAGCATTTATTACCATGTAGTTACAAATCAGACTGATGATACTGTGCCCTGTGACCGGGCCTTCGGACCGGAGCCGTGAGCTGCGGGTTCAGTCCGGTCAGTGCGCACCGAGGTTGTCCCGGAAGTGGAGAGCCTGCTCGGCGCTGGGTTTGTGATCAGGATAAAGCGGCCTGCTTTAGCGCTGCTTGCCAGGATAAGTGGATTGATGTTAAGCTGGTTACGAGTAACGATGTATTAATCTGACCCAGTGCTGCTCTGCTACTCCGGCCAGCCTCCTCCTGGACACGTATTTACCCAGAAGGCCAGAGGAGGGGTCACCTAGCACTGGACTGCGTTTATATACACTCTGTGTATAGATGTATAGATGTGATTTGTTGTGATTCAGTTTGACTGTATAAACACTGTTTACGTTGTGTTTACATTTACACCCCTGTGTTGACGGTTGTGAGGGTAGTGTGACCGATGTTCCCAACACGAGCAGAAACAGCGTCTCGGAGGATATAACTCACAGAGCTTCATTTCCCTCTGCTCTCTCTCACTTCCCCCAGCTGCGCTTAGTCATTGTGTTCATGTGTCCATTTGTTGGGCTCTTCACACCATGGCCAAACACACACACACACACACACACACACACACACACACACACACACACACCTTGCTGACAGCTGATGGTGTAAGTAACGGCTCTGTTGCTGCTGAGTTGCAGAGAAAGGTAAACACCCACATCCCTCTTCAGCCTGGAATCATCTGTTCCACTTTACGTTGTTGTGCAAACGTTTCAGACCCTGTTCAGACGCATTTATAACTTCGACTGTCAGACACTCCGACCGAGTGTCTCCACCTTGTAGATGTAAAGTCAGAGACAGAAGCTCATCTCTTTCTGCACAGTTTGTGTTGGTCGTCCTCTAGTCCTTCATCAGTGCTCACAGGACGCTGCCCACAGGACACCGTCGGCTGGACGTTTCTGGTCGGTGGACTGTTCTCGGTCCAGCAGTGACACTGAGGGGTTTAAACACTCCAGCAGCACTGCTGCGTCTGATCCACTCGTACCAGCAACACACACTAACACACCACCACCATGTCAGTGTGACTGCAGTGCTGAGAATGACCCACCACCCACATAATATCTGCTCTGTGGTGGTCCTGTGGTGGTCCTGTGGTGGTCCTGTGGTGGTCCTGTGGGGTCCTGATCGTTGAAGATCAGGGTGGAAGGAGTTCTTTTGTATATTTATTTTTAAATATTTGGGTTCTTTTATGTGAGGTTCATGTTATCTGAGTGTAAAAGATGAATTTGTAGATTAATTGAACTATTAAAAAGCCGTGTGTTTGGCGGCGACTCTGGTCACACACCGCAGGCCGGGCTGTTACAGAGCCCGAGTGCTGGACCTTCTCTTCAGCACAGATTAACGTCACCTTCAGAAGCTGCATAATGTCTTATGAATGTGATTTAACAGCATGTGCTTCTACAGATCCTTTCTTCCAAACTCAGGACCTGCAGAACCACAGCGCACTTAAGAACCACTTTAGGCTGGAGGCTCACAGAGACGAATGACATCATCCAGTAAACAAACGGTCAGACTGCACTGCGTGACCATAGTAATGATGAGAGCGGTCAGCCTGAGCTGCAGTCTGTCTGAATAACTGTACTGTATCTGTCCTCGATTAGCAAGATACTCCATATGGGCAAAAGTATCGGGACACCTGCTCATTCACTGTGTTACAAAGGCTGTTACAAAGAGTTTCTCCTGCTTTTGTTGGAGTAACTGTCTCAACTGTCCAGAAAAGACGTTCTACTAGATTCTGGAACATTGCTGTGAGAATCTGATTGCATTCAGCATTAAGCACTCATGAGGTCAGGATGTTGGATGATCACCACCCACCTCATCCTCAACTCATCCCACAGTGCTGGATGTAGCTCCATAATTTGGACATATAGTGTTCCAGCAGTGATGAATATTAAAGCACTGATATCCCGTGACCAGACTGATCTAGAGTCAGGAGAACCTCTGTTATGGGTGGATCCAGTGCTACATCACACCTGAGAGCTTCTCAACTCTGAAGTGTGGAGCTGAAAACTCACACTCCATCTGCTGCCCTGTTAAGTGTGAGTGTGTCTATCACACTAGAGCTGCTCAGTGTGTGTGAGGGTGTGTAATGATGATGATGATGATTA
>CM067509.1:7686410-7696410 GCA_034509495.1 Acestrorhynchus altus | reverse complement strand
CACACACACACATGCACACATATACACACACACATGCACACACACACACACACAAGCTGCTATATAGAGTGGAGGAAGTTCTGCAGCTGCTGTGGACCAAGATAACTGAAAATAGCAAGCTGTGTGATGAAAGTTCCTCCAGAAGGTCCTTTAGCTCCAGGAGATTGCTTCATCCAGCACTGCCCAAACTAGTGGATAGCAATGTGTCAGCAGGAGGGCAGGCCACAGAGCCGCTGACCCGTTGACCCGCCAATCAAACAGTGCTGGACTGGTTCAGCCGACCCTGTTATTGTTTGTGTGGTAAACAGGAAGGCCCGTGCTAAAGCAGCTCTCAGAGCTGGAGCAGGTTTTTAAACCCTGCGAGATACAAACTGACCAACAGCTGTTGAGCAACAGGATAGAGCAGATAACCAGAGAGCCAATCAGAACTCAGCCGCAGCGACACGCTGCCTGTGCTCGTCTTCTCACACTCAGTGTGTTCAAAACACCTCAGACACTGGTTTATACTGGTCAGCTACAGGAATAGAGCTGGTTTATACTGATCTGGAACTGGTGTGGTGCTGGTTTCCCAATAGACCATATTCTGGTTCACAGTGACCTGGTACTGGTTGTGCACAGAAGATAGTGGATCAAACTGATGTAGTGTGTTCACTAGTGTTCCTAACAGTCTGAATGCAATTACAGATGAATGCACCAGTTCCAGCAGGCAGTTTACTGGTTATTAAAGACATCACTGGTCAGTTTCTGTGGGCAGAGCTCTTGGAGGGCTGCTCTCAGCCGAACCGTCAAACTAATACAGTGGACAGTGAGCGAGTTTTCCATTAAGGCAGCAGATTTAGATCATAAATAGTGAAATGCACTCACCCCTCCTCCCTCGTACCAACACACACACACACACACACACACACACACACACACACACACACACACACACACAGAAACACATACACATACACACACACACACACACTCATATACATACACATACACCTACACACACACACACACACACACAGACACAGACACACACACAGAAACGCATACATACACACACACAGAAACACATACACACACACACACACACACACACACACACACACACACACACACACACACATACACACAAACTCTCCCTCTCTTTTCCCTGTTGCCATGGCAGCAGACAGGTGCTACCCTGAAAGTGTGTGAGGCAGTGTGACGTTTCTTCACACATTCAGTGAGAGAGTGAGAGAGACGATCACACTCACAATCCATATTCACCAGAACACGGATCTAGTTATAGAAATACCCACCTACACACTGGCCACTTTATTAGAAACACCCACCCTGTTCTTCTTCACTAACCACTTTAGTACCACCTTGTAGCTAACCCAAAATATACAGCAACAACATAGCAACACCTTAGCAACCACCAAGCAGCACCTTTGCAACCAACTGCTATATCACAGCAACCACCAAGCAACCACTTTGCAACACCATATCAATAATCTTCATAGTAACCATAGTAACCATTTAGCAACCAGATAGCAACCTCATAGTACCCACCTGAGATGCCATAGAAACTAATTTTCACCACCATAGCAACCACCTTGATTACCATAGTAACCATCGGACAATGGTATAACAACCACCTCAAAATGTCCTGTGTGGAAGTGAGGAGCATGAAGCGTTCAGGACACTTTAGTTACGCGTGTGATTATATTAAACAGGCACTCAGTACACATTCAATATTCATACTCATCACACCCACACACACACACACACACTGTTAAAAATCCAGAGAGACTGTGTGTGTGTGTGTGTGTGTGTGTGTGTGTGTGTGTGTGTGTGTGTGTGTGTGTGTGTGTGTGACATTAGATTATAATTGCTTCCTCCTGTTGGGAGTACATTTGTTCACTCGAGCAGAAGCAGCATTATCTAAGCACTGCTGTAAATAACAACAAACTGTTATCATTATTATTATTGTGTGTGTGTATTATTTGTTGTTGTTGTTATTTGTTGTTGTTGTTGTTGTTGTTGTTATTGTTGTTGGTATTATTGTATTGTTGTTGGTGTGTGTGTGTGTGTGTGTGTATTATTGTTGTTGTTGTTGGTGGTGGTGGTGGTGTTTTTATTATTATTATTATTATTTGTGTTGTTGTTGTTTGTATTGTGTGTGTGTGTATTATTATTATAGTTGTTGTTGTTGGTGGTATTATTGTGTTGTTGTTGTTAGTGTGTGTGTGTGTTGTTGTTGTTGTTGGTGGTATTAATTATTAATAATATTGTTGTTGTTGTTGTTGGTATTATTATTATTATTATTATTGTTGTTGTTGTTGGTATTATTATTATTATTTGTTGTTGTTGTTGTCATTAATATTATTATTTGTTGTTGTTGTTGGTGAGTAGTATTAATGTGTTGTTGGTATTGTGTATTATTATTATTTGTTATTTATTTGTTGTTGTTAATTAGTAGTATTAATGTGTGTTGTTTTTGTTGTGTGTATTATTGTTGTTGTTGTTGGTATTATTGTGTGTTGTTGTTGTTGGTGGTGGTATTAATGTGTTGTTGTTGGTATTGTGTGTGTGTATTATTATTATTATTATTATTATTATTATTAATATAGTTGTTGTTGTTGGTATTGTGTGTTGTTGTTAGTATTATTATTGTTGTTGTTGTTGGTATTGTGTGTGTGTGTGTGTGTGTGTGTGTGTGTGTGTGTGTGTGTGTGTGTGTGTTGTTGTTGTTGGTGGTGGTATTATTATTGTTGTTGTTGAGTATTATTATTATTATTATTATTATAGTTGTTGTTGTTGTTGGTGTGTGTGTGTGTGTGTGTGTGTTGTTGTTGTTGTTGTTGTTGGTATTATTATTAATGTTGTTGTTGGTATTATTATTATTATTGTTGTTGGTGGTGGTGGTGGTATTATTATTGTTGTTGTTGTGTGTGTGTATTATTATTATTATTGTGTGTGTGTATTATTATAGTTGTTGTTATTTGGTATTATTATTATTATTATAGTTGTTGTTGTTGTTGTTGGTATTATTGTTGTTGTTGTTGTTGTTGGTATTGTTGTTGTTGTTGTTGTTGTTGTATTTTTATTAGCAGTAATAGTAGTAATAACTATTAATTTAAAGGCTCATCATTAATAATAACAGTATCATATATGTATCAGGTCTGTATGACAGTAAATAATGAACAGTATTTTGGGTTCCACTGTAGAACTGAACGTGTCCGTTCTGCAGTCATTCCGTTTATTCATAGAAGCTGAATTATTGTTTGTTTTTTTTGTGCCACTTTCACACCTAAAAATAGAACAATACATCTCTGAGAGCCGCAGAACCACCACCCTGAGCGTCCACAACAATGGACTGAACACGGATGAGCCCAGTGTGAGCCATGCGTTCCTCACCCCTGATCAAACAGCGTACCACATCCACCCGCTGGTGCACATGGTGGGCGTTTCTAATATAGTGGCCAGTAAGAGTAAGGGTATGTTACAACTCAAAGAACCCTTTTCAAGTTCTCCACTTCTAGAACCCATTGTTTATGTGTTCTTGTTAGCGTTGGAGGGGTCGTAAAAGGTTATCCAAGCAAAGAACCCATTCTAATCATCCAATTGGTTCCAAGGCTCAATATAGAACCTCTGTCCTCACCAAAGAACTCTAGATGCAGATTGTTTCAGATTCATTCTGCAACCCTGCTCGGTTCTGCGGGCTCTAGCTCTGGCGTATGATATGGAGAATATTCCAGACACAACAAAAACACGGAAAGTCAGAGAAGCCGGTCTGGCTAATCCCTCATCGGATTACAGCCTGACTCAGCCATTTTCTCGCCCAGAGGTCACGAGGTCACCAAGACGCTCCGGCCTGTACCAGAGCGGCTCGCTAATCGCTGAAGATAACGGCTAATGGATGTTCATACAGCAGCAGGCAGAGACATGCAAATCAGCCCTCTAACCAATCACAGCATGTTTACGAGAATACGTCATTCACAGCCAATCTGCGTACTCTTCATGTAAGGAGTTCTAAAAAGGCTTCTGAAATACAGTAGCATTATTCCGGACTTTATGGGTATTTATTTATTTATTTATTTATTTATTTATTTGTTTGTTTGTTTGTTGTTTGTTTGTTTGTTTGTTTGTTTGTTTGTTTGTTGTTTTGTTCCTGTTAGACGTCAGTAGGCCTCTCATTACCCACAACAGCTTCCAGAGCCTGTTGCAGCCACGTACAGTCAGGAGATCTGGAATGCTCTATATTCCCAGCTCCCTGTTTCACCTGCACACACCTGGAATCATCTGTGGTTCCTCCTGTAAAGAGCAGGATTACACACTCATCTGATTGATTCCTCTTGGAGCCGATTCAGGCGGATAGATTATCGGAATTCTGGAAGCGTTTGCCTTTTTAAACGTCGTCCAGCTGCCACCCTGCTGCAGCCTGGCTGAGGAGAGTCGGAAGCGGCAGGATTTTTAGACTCTGTGCAAATAAAACACAACCATCGGTCTGAGAAAAATAAATCTCACGGCCCTCTGGACACACACACACACAGTGGTCAGTACCTACCTAAAGTGCTCCACGGAAGGACAACCAGTGAACCAGTCACAGGGTCATTGGTCCTCGCTGACACTCAGGAGTCCACCTCTAACACAGGACGTAAGGATCTGCTGTAGCGTTAGACTTGGTTTCTATTTGAGTGTCAGGAGAGACCATCAGAACGCATTACACAGGTGGTTTTAATGTTATGGCAACATGTGCTCAGGCTATATTCTGTAAGACTTCAGTGTTGTGAAACAGATGATTCAGATCACAATCCCTCACCCTCTAACACTAGCCCTGCTCACTAACAGTCCTGGGAAATGTTGAAGATGTAGAAGTGTGTTTGTGGTTCTTCGGCCACAGGAACTTCCCCCTCGTACACCACTCCGCGGGAGACGACAGCTCACTTCCTCCCAAACAATCACGCGGCAACTAACCTCAAACTTACGGTTACTGTTCACTGCTAGAAGAATCAAAATCAAGAATCATTTTATGAAGAGCGTAACAACCACACAGAATGTTACAAGCATTACACCAGATACCAATACACTGATCGAGATCGAGATCAGTGTGTGATCGAAGAGATCAGTGTGTGATCAGATCAGTGTGTGATCGAGATCGATGTGTGATCGAAAGTCGGGGGTGTGATCCAGAGATCAGAGATCAGTGTGTGATCAGAGATCAGAATCGGTATATGATCAGAGATCAGTGTGTGGTGAATCGAGTGTGGCGATCAGAGATCCAGAGATCGGTGTGATCGGGAATCGGTGTGATCAGAAGATCGGGAATCAGTGTGTGATCAGAGATCAGTGTGTGATCAGAGATCAGTGTGTGATCAGAGATCAGTATTTGATCAGAGATCAGTGTGTGATCAGTGTGTGATCAGAGATCGAAGTCGGTGTGTGATCAGATATCAGTGTGTGATCAGTATTTGATCAGAGATCAGTGTGTGATCGGTGTGATCAGGGTGGTGTGTGATCAGTATTTGATCGAAGTCAGTGTATGATCGAGATCGGTGTATGATCGGGGATCATTGGCGATCAGTATTTGATCGAGATCAGTGTATGATCAGAGATCAGTGTGTGATCAGTGTGTGGTCAGTGTGTGGTCAGTGTATAGATCAGTGTGTGATCAGTGTGTGGTCAGTATGGTCGGTGTGTGATCGGTATTGTGATCAGAGATCGGTGTGTGATCAGGGTCAAGTGTTGTGATCAGTGTAGGATCAGAACATTCAGAGATGTTTGCGGACATCCACTGGTCAGCCCAGCCAAGCTGCCCCGCTGTGCTGCAGGTCAAGTGTGTGTATTGGCACGCTGCTGATCTCTGCTCTCCTACGTGCTGGCTGCAACAAACCGTCACAGAATTCCTGTGTGTGATGTGAGCACTTCGCTATCCAGGGAGGACAGAGGGCGTCCTCGACCATATTGAACGTGGAAAAAACTTTGCGCTAAAGAATGTTCTTCCCTGTATCAAAGTTTCTCTGACAAAAAAGTCTCCTGTTCACAGTGTGTGTGTGTGTGTGTGTGTGTGTGTGTGTGTGTGTGTGTGTGTGTGTGTGTGTGTGTGTGTGTGTGTGTGTGTGAAATGTGAGTGGGTCTGATAAACTGTTAACTGGATCAGCAGGAGTGAAAAATCCCGACCCTGGAGAGAAAACGTCAAAACAACATCCAGAAAATAAGAATCTGACGTCTGTAACATTTCTCCTGTGATATGTACACAGTTTATATATTATATAACCATAACATTAGGACCACCTCCTTCTTTCTCCTCTCTCTGTTCACTGTATCAGCTCCTCTGATCACCCAGGAGCTCTTTGTGGTTCTATAATCCAGACTGTAGTTCATCTGTTTCTCTGCAGACTTTATTCTCCTCCTTTCACCCTGATCTTCAAAAGATCAGGACCCCTGAGACCACCACAGAGCAGATATGATGGGTGGTGGGTCATTCTGTTTTCACCAGTCACACTGACATGGTGGTGGTGTGTTAGTGTGTGTTGTGCTGAGTGCAGTGGGATCAGTTACAACTGTGCTGCTGGAGTCTTTAAACTCCTCACTGTCACTGCTGGACGAACAGTCCATCTAACAGCGTACTCTGAGCACTGATGAAGGACTAGAGGAAGGCCAGCCCTGAAACTGTGCAGAAACGGTGAGCTTCTGTCTCGACTTTATCTACAAGGTGGAGACACTCGGTAAGTGTCTAATAGAATGGACAGTGAGAATTGGACACAGTGTTTGGCTTACTCCAGCAGGTTTGCAGGTTAGTACACTATACTCACGATGCAAACTAGATACCTGAAGCTTAACAGCAGCTCAGGCCTGTGGTTCTCAGGCTGGAGTTCATCAGTAGAGAGCGATAGCCTCTCTATCGCGCAGCAAGGCGAAGCAGTCCATTATCTGTGAATTGTGTGGAATAATCAGTGGGGTTCAGCGTTTACGAGGCAGGCCAGGTATTCCGTCTCATAGAGTGGTGCAGAAACGTTGATACCAGGACCATCGCTCGCCAACTAGCAGTCATCTGTCAACATTAAAACAGAGAGAATAATGTGAAAGTGGGAGTTGTAGCAAGGGTGGGTACAGGCCTCCCAGCACTTTGTGTCTGAAACTGCAGCTGGTAGAGTCAGCGTGTTTTGTGCCAGTAAAAGAGGACACTGGGGACACAGGGGAGTCAGGGTTAGGAGTTTTTATATATACTTACAATGGACAAAATGAACAGTGGGGGACGGGGCCCAACTTTTTTGAATGGATAAAACAAACGGGACGGGGTGGACCCTTTCTGAAGGGACAAAATGGTTCATATGTGGAAATCAGGCTTGTAGTCATCTGTCCAAAGCACATTGTTCCAGAAGTCCTGCTCTTTGTCTAGATCTGGAGAACTTTAGTTTTGTCTGATGTTTTGTTTGACAGTAAGTTTCCTTTAAACTCCTCCATGAAGATCAGACTGGTTTGGTCTCTTTCTGATGGTAGAAGCTGCATTTTGACATCAGCTGTGGTGAGAGCACCTGTAGATCTGTGATGAACATTTTAGGATTGTTGGATCTTCTTTACTCATCTTGTGGTTCTGCTCTTGGGCTGAACTTGTAGGATGGTCTGATCTGGTCATGTGGGCAGTTGTTCTAAATGTTCTCCACTTGTAAATGATGTTCCGGACAGTTCTGAGATCTTTTAAATCTCTTCTCAGACTCAGCATCTGGCCTTCTTTCTTTTCTTCGGATCTGATCAAGATTGATCCCTCACTTCAGCAACCAGGAGCAAACCAAACTAATGTCTGAGGTTTAAATAAGACAGGCTCCTCTCTAATGATGGTCAGCTGATGGTCAGCTGCACTGACTGTACATGTTTTCCATTGGACAGCAGCTATATGCTGAGCTCACTATATTAGTGTTTGGAAGTGTAGCTGAAGCACAATAGTGAAACTGACACTGCACTAGTGAGCTGTGAGGTTCTATTACAGAAGATCTCTCACGTAGTGAGATCAAAAACATCACCTTCAGAAGTATAACAGGAAACAACAGCCTCCAGATCTACTCTCAGCCTGGATGACATCACGTCCTGCCTGTGTGACCGCAGCACATTGTGTACCAGCACGGCTTATTAACCCTTTGTAGGCTATTCAACCGTTGTTAGAAGCTCTGTGTGTGTGTGTGTGTGTGTGTGTGTGTGTGTGTGTGTGTGTGTGTGTGTGTGTGTGTGTGTGCTATTGCTAACGCTGAAAGAGGAAGTGAGAGAAGCTGAGAGTCGGGTTAGTACTGAACTGTGTCGGTACTCAACTGTGGAAATATCCCAGAGCGTCTGTCTGTGAGCTGAACCTCATTAGAATGTGGGTCATGCAGAAATACAACGACCCTCAGCATACAAGTGGTTCTACTAAAGAACTTTTAAAGGAGAATGAAGGTAAAGTTCTGGACTGATCCAGTCAGAGTTCTGATCTTAATCAGTAGAGATGTTGTGAAGAGCTGGAGAAGCAGCAGTTGATGGAGGAAACCACCAACATCTAGAGCTGAAGCTGGTTTGTGGAGGAAGGAACTCCAAGTAGTGCAGGACTGATCCAGCCGTTCACGGAAGCGTTTAGATACAGTTATTACTGCACAAGAGGAGACACAGCAGATACTGAAATATTTCCTCAATAACTGAACACGTTCTGCTCATCTCCTTTTAGAACTTTGTGTGAAAATCTGATGAAATCATTGCTCAAATTTATGCAGAAAAATAAAAAATGATAAAGGGTCATGAAGGTTCGGTCCCCCACAGTAAACCCTTCCTGTGAAGAGCGAAGGGAGAAGGAGGAGCCTGGCTCACAAAATAGTGAACTGTACTGAAACTACAGCCGTAAAGTCAGCAGCAGATACAGCAGACAGGGAGATGATGACGAACCAGGCACCAGTTAGCTCCAGGTCTAAGCCCCTCTGCAAAGCGACAGAAAGGTCTAGACCGTGGTTCTCAAACCTTTCAGACCATGATCATACTAAAACCACTGACTACCACAGTCATTTCACTGGAACATCAGGTTCTCAGTGGTGTTTCGCTTACTTGTGTTGACCTCACTCTCTTGCAGTCTGTGGCGAGCTGTGGGATGTTTGATTACTGGTACTGTTACTGGAGAACAGGAGAACAGTGAACTAAGGAGTCTACAGGGCATCTCCTTCAACCCTAGGTTAACTATTCAGCTATTAATCCTAATGCAGGGACTATGAACTGAATTACTGGGTTCCACAGGGTTCTACTATAGGACCTTTAAATCTGATATTAATAATTAAAATACCAGGAGCTGGACTTTTTGCTGGGTGGACCAAAATGCAATTGGGGTTCCCTTTTGATCGATTCGTTCCATCAACCATGGGTGTGGCCATTTTGTAAACTGGGGTGACTGAATGGCCCAGCCTCCCTCTCTCAGTAGCCCACACCAATGAGTGGTCCTAGAGATGAGAATGCTTCTCCCAGTTCTCCCGGATGTCCCGTGAATCCTGTATCGTGCTATATGGTTCTGAGTGAAGAACTGATATGGTCTTACTTACAGGCTATGAGTTCAACACTAAATACAAAACTAATGAAAGGTCATGAAGAATTTACAGGTGAAATTTCAATTTCTGAGAACTAACACCTTGAGATGTTTCATACCACAGGTTGCGAACCACTGGTCTAGACTGAAGGCTATGTTGGTTGGCCAATTTAATCTTCTGAACTGTTTCAAACAAACAAACAAACAAACAAACTGTACAACAGTAAACACTGGCATTCACTGGATATCCCAAAACTAATGGATGGAGTGCCAACAGGTTTCAGCAGTACTATTCTATTGGTAGTACTTCCATACAGGGACTAGACAAGCTGTGTGTGCATTTGCACATCTCTGTTAGCAATGAGTGCAGCTGCATGACAGATGTGTTCATTAGAAGGTATGATGGCACAAATTCCAGAAAATGGTTAGTCAGAGAGAGAGATCATCTCATTCTCATTCTCTCTCTCTCTCTCTCTGTTCTCTCTCTCT
>CM067509.1:7518910-7681410 GCA_034509495.1 Acestrorhynchus altus | reverse complement strand
AAGGAACACAGTTGTGGAACAGAACCAGAGGAAGGAAATCTGATCTGGGATCATTCACAAGAACATGAAACCCTGGAAACCCTTCACCTGGATCAGTTCCCTGTCTTTCCTGCTGTGCGTTTACTCTGGAAGAGCCGAATACAGGTGAGTGACCAGGTCAGTCATCAGATCAGGACCCAACTGACCCACACAGACTTCTGAGGTTACTGTAGATCTGACCTAGTGCTCAGAGGTCTGCTTGGCCACAGGTGAAGGTATGAAACCGTCAGAACCAGCTCCTCCTGCAGGTTTAACAGAATTATTCATTATTAATTTCAGAACGACGAACAGAGAAACTGCAGATCTAAATCAGGAACTACTCTTCTACTCTTTCTCTTTTAACGTTGGTTTATGAACATTTCTACCCATTTTTATTCCTTTTATGCATTTTTATTGTTTCACGATGGAGTTTTTTGCACAGGTGAATTTGGAGGGGTGCACAAAGTGCACTTTTATAAGAGTGATTCACCCCAGAATGTTTCACACTGGAGTGTTGCACATTAGTGTACTTCAAATGTATGGAATGTTGCACATCAGAGTGTTGCACACTGGTGTACTTCACACACTGAAGTGTTACATACTAGTGTTTCACACCAGAGTGATTCAGTGTTCACTTCATGTCCTACTTTACATTGGAGGGGTGCACACTAGTGTACTTCACTTCCCATCAAAGTGTGTCACACTGGGGTGTTGTATGCTAAAGTGTTGCACACAGCTGGGTTGTTGCACTCTGGTGTACTTTACAGCAGAGTGTTTCACTCTGGAGTGGTTTAGACTGGAGTGAAGCTCCAGGCCTGTTTGCTGTTTTAGAGAACCAGACAGAACCCATTTAGTATAAAGTACAAAAAAAACATTTTTGCTTAGTGTCAGGAACCCTGATACTAACCAAGAACCTCGTTTGAGGAGGCCATTTAGACCTGTTTGAGCTCTGAATCTCCTGAAACCCTGATGCTCTTCTTTACAGATGCAGACGCGTTCTTCTGGCCAGTGCAGTTCTGCAGTGTAGGGTTGGAGTCCAGGGGTGCTAAATGTGGTTGTAACTGTTAACAACTGATGGGCCACCTGTTAGCTGAGTCGAGCTTCTCACATGCTCCTGTTTGGGCTCTTCTGGTTTATTTCCATCGGCTCTCACATTCCTTCGGCCCTCTGGAGCCCAGTCTGCTTTTAGGAACCTGCTGGAGAACCGGCTCTCAGGACTGAAAGTGTCTCTGAATATAGCACTGCATTGGAGACATGCTCAGTGTTCCTCAGGAAATCGAGGGTATTAATAGAGACCAACAACCTCTACTCTTCTGGGAAGGATTTGATTGCATTCAGCCCTGAGAATGAGAGTTGTGTGATTAGCCCAAATGAATATGGGTTCCATCCTTCCAGAGAACATAGTTTCATTGCCCCACAGTTCAATGCAGAGGGCTTTATACCCTCTAACCCACTCATTAGAAGGGCTGTCCACTTACTGTGACCTCTGGTGGGTAAAGGAACGGGCCAGGCATGGGTTGCGACAGATGCCAAACAGGATGTGGGTCAGTGTGAGTAACCATCCCACCTTCTCACTTGTGTTTATGGCACGCCACTCAAACATCCAGCAGATACCTCCAGTGGGATCCAGCACAGCGGGCTTCCGCTGTAATTAAGCCACACTGAGCGCTGCTGCCGTAAATCGCAGGAACGGATGGAGTGCCGGAGACTGCTTTGAACTGCAGGCCACTCAGGCCCGAGCTCAAACCGCAGATGATCACTCAGACCAGAGCTTGAGGAGGTCCAGAGCATATTTCCTCAACGCTGTCTAGAACGTCTCGTTTCACAGTTGCATTCTTCTCCCTCTCTGCTGTTTCATATCCAGATCTGGCATCATTCTAAAGCCTGACCACATCCTCTGAAACCTCCTCAGACTCTGAAACATTCCTAGAGAGGAGGCCACCATAGACAAGCTCGTGCAAATGAAAAGGAGGTTCTTCAGGCTTTCTTAAGCAAATGGTTTCAATGGTTTATCTCTATAATGGACAACATTTGATGTACGGGTCTATGCCCTGATCAGCCATAACAGCGTTATGACCTTCATTTATCTGCTCAGCTCTTTGGAGATCTTTGTGGTTCTATAATTCCAGACTTTATTCACCTCCTTTCACCCTGATCTTCAATGATCAGGACCCCACAGGACCACCACAGAGCAGATATGATGTGGGTGGCGTAATGAACATGATGCCAGCCAGACCATGTTGGTTTATCTGCTCAGAAATTGCTTCTCTACAGGGACTAAGCAAGCTGTGTGTGCATTTGCACATCTGTGTCAGCAATGGGTGCAGCTTAAAGTAGCTGATTTAGAAGGGGGTGTCCATAAGTATTTGGACATGCAGTGTAGTAGTGGATGTTTAGTGTGACCACTGTTTTGGTCAGTAATACAGTTTTAGGTGTGTGTTAATGAGGTGTGTGTCTCGTGCTCTTCCCCGGAAAGGCAAAGCAGGCAGGTATCGGTCGGGAGCCAGCCAGGTGTGTAGTCGCTATGGCCTTGAGCTGGAGTGTTACTCTGACTGGAAAGAGGAACAATAAAGGCCACTGTGAAGGTATCTCTACTGCGACCACGTTCACACGTCACACGTCATACGTTAAAGCATGGGGCACTGAAATCTGATGCATATCTGATTCAGTCTGAACAGCCAGATTGGAATTCATGGAAGTATGTCATCCAATCCAACATTCCTCATAACTGCGCTCTGAGAAGGGAACATGGAGGACAGCAGAGAGGGAGGTGGTCAGTGGTGGGACAGTGAGATAACAGATGTGCAGGCAAACCTGCACGAACCTGTCTGCACTGGATGCGATCCTTGTTTGTGGCGTTTCGAGGGATGTGAATCCGATTTGAGACACATCTGATTGGAATCGGATTTCAAACCACTTCTAAACGCAGTTTGGATGTTTTTGAGCTGTTCAAGCTACCAAATCAATTCTGAATACAGTTTAGATATGCCAGAAATCGACAGGGCAGTCTGACTGGTGATGGAATGACAAATCCAGTAAGCAGAACCAGAAACAAACTGTGTTGACCCGGTAAACAATTCTGGGGCACATCAAAAACTCTCTCTCACACACACACACACACACTGCATACACACTCCACACACTCACACACACTCACACACACACTCACACATACACACACTCCACTCTGCACTGTGATGTATGGCAGAGTGTTCCACAGGCTGGCTGTGATTTAAAGCCACTGTTTCAAACTCAAAACCACAGAGGAAAAATGATCTTTGGGACCGGATGAAGTTGGACTGGGTTTTTATGAACGTTCACTTTCTCTCCACGTCTGTGGACCAGCTTGACCTCGATCTAACCCCCTAATCTCTCTCTCTCTCTTTTCCTCTCCTCTCTCTCTCTCTCTCTGTTCTCTCTCTCTCTCTCTCTCTGTTCTCTCTCTCTCTCTCTCTCTGTCTCTCTCTCTCTCTCTCTCTGTCTCTCTCTCTCTCTCTCTCTCTGTCTCTCTCTCTCTCTGTCTCTCTCTCTCTCTCCTGTTGAATGTTTCTCCAGCTCAGTGTGAATTAGGCTGCAAGTATGGAGAGTGCGTCGGCCCCAACAAGTGCAAGTGCTTCCCAGGATACAGTGGAAAGACCTGCAGTCAAGGTCGGTCAGAGAGTGGGATGTAATCAGGACGTTCCTGATGTGTTTTTGTTCATAATTTCAACTGTGATGTGTTTTATATAGTCATTTCTCAGACTCTGATTCTCATGAGCTTGAAGCCAAACTGATCTACAGTGAAACAAAGACTCGTCATCAAAACAATAGCTGCAGCCAGAATCAATCAACCCACTGCAATTGTGTCGTACCTGTAATGTTGAGTCCTGCTTTTGTCTCAGTGGAGACGGCCAATGAATCCGTGTGTGGACACACTGTGGTCAGCGTATCCAGAAGGTCTAGTCATGGTGAGGGTGCAGTTTCATTCGATGCCACATCACCTTTGGTTCTCTCTGGTTCCAGATCTGAACGAGTGTGGCCTGAAGCCCAGGCCTTGCGAGCATCGCTGCATGAACACCTTCGGCAGCTACATGTGCTACTGCCTGAATGGATACACACTCCTGTCCGATGGGTCGTGTGCAAGTGAGTTCCTACGAACCGGTTCTTATTAACAACCTCA
Organism: Acestrorhynchus altus; assembly: GCA_034509495.1. Taxonomy (NCBI): domain Eukaryota; kingdom Metazoa; phylum Chordata; class Actinopteri; order Characiformes; family Acestrorhynchidae; genus Acestrorhynchus; species Acestrorhynchus altus. The sequence goes on along the minus strand of CM067509.1, from coordinate 7,677,233 downwards.
AACACATTAACCACACTGTCCAAATACTTATGGACACTCCTTCTCATTCAGCATTCAGCTACTTTAAGCTGCACCCATTGCTAACACAGATGTGCAAATGCACACACAGCTTGTCTAGTCCCTGTAGAGAAGTACTGCCAATAGAATAGGACATGACTCTATTGTCTCCATGTCTAATAGCAGGTGTGGACTAGAGGGTATAAAGACCCCCAGCATTGAGCTGTGGAGCAGTGGAGCTGTGTTCTCTGGACTGATGGAGCTCCATACAGTACTAATGGGATGAGGCAGGCTGGATTCATGGCTGAATGCAATCAAATCCTCACAGCAATGCTCCATAATCTAGTAGAAAGTTTGTTCTGGACAGTAGAGACAGTTAGTCCATCAAAAGCATCGAAACTCTTTATAAAGCCCTTGATTTCAGAAGAACCTGTGAATGAGCAGGTGTCCCAATACTGTGTGTGTGTGTGTGTGTGTGTGTGTGTGTGTGTGTGTGTGTGTGTGTGTGTGTGTGTGTGTGTGTAGATTCCAGGACGTGTGCTCTGGCTCACTGTCAGTACGGCTGTGAGGAGGTCCAGGGGGAGATCCGCTGCCTCTGTCCCTCTGCTGGCCTGCAGCTTGGTCCAGATGGGAAAGCCTGTGTGGGTGAGTTTAAAACCTGCCTGGTTTCCATGGCAACACTCACTGAGACCTCAGATCATCTGTTACCATGACAACCCATTATTTTACCTGGCAACACAGCTTTATCGATAGAAACCAGAACCGGTCCAAATGGGTTGCTGAGGTTTCAGGTTCAGATGTTTGCTTCCATCCTCCAGTTATATCTGAGTGAAATGGACCGGATTGGACTGTTTCTTTACGCAGTTATTTCAGATTCATTCTCCTAAATAAAGTGATTTGAATCAATAAATAAATGAACTGTAATCTCAAAGAAGACAGTGACACTATATCCCGCCGATGAGGCCGACCGCTGAACGTTTGTTGTTGTTAGACGTTGATGAATGTGTGACTGGGAAGAACCAGTGTCCGTACAACCGCCAGTGTGTCAACACCTTCGGGAGCTACTACTGCAAGTGCCAGACGGGGTACGACCTGAAGTACATCAACGGCAAATACGACTGTGTGGGTAAGAAGAGCTGCTTTCTGCCGGTGCTCGGTGTTCTCGCGCCTGTATTCCAGCAGTCACGACCCTGACCCTGTTCACTGTAACTTTCAGACATTAACGAGTGCGTCACCAGCACTCACAAATGCAGCCATCACGCGGAGTGTATAAACACACAGGGGTCCTACAAGTGCAAGTGCAAGCAGGGCTTCCGCGGCAGTGGGTTCGACTGTTCAGGTAAGAAAAACCCAGTGTCAACAAACGGGGAGTAAAGGCTGTTAGATCACAATAAATATTCACATGATAAAGTACAGTTTACTAAAAATACACTGTAAACAAATAAATATACACATTCATAGAACTGTACACACAACAGTTCAAATGCAGAGTTACTGTAGTCTGGTGTTTCACAGTGTACGCTAACTGTGGTACAGGATCAGTGTCAGCTGATCAGATCAGAACGTCCCTCTTGAGTTTCTGTCCCTCGGGTGGGGGGGTCGTCCCTCACTGTGGACGTTATATTTTTCATAACGCGACGGGGCAAGTGTGAGCTGCCAACAGCAGTTTCCTGTTTTGTGGGCCTCCTGAACTCCGCAGATGTGGAGGGAAGGGAGAGGTCCGAGATCGGAATCCCACCTGTGTAAATATCTGCGATGGGACGTTATCTGCCTGCTCTGAGACTCAGTCCCAGTTCTCCCAGTGCGAGTGTGTGAAGACTGTTTCTGTGTTTCTGTAGTAAAGCCCTTTTACCGCAGCTCCTGGGAACCCGACAAAGGCAGTGCAGACGAGTTTCTGAACGGTGAGGCGGTTCTGAGACTCCAGCCTGACTCTGCTCCAGCTGTTCTTCATGCACAGCAACAATACACGCCTGCACTGAAATCATCTGAAATCTGTCATTCGGAGAACCTTCCGGGACATTCCGATTATTTGCTTCTTTTAAGACATTATATCTAATGAAGCTCTCATTCTATTCGTCATTTTTATTTCTTAAAAATTCAACATTTATTTGAATAAACATGTTTGTATTTGTTAAAAAATACAAAATTATCACCAATAATTCTATTAATATGAATATATTTATTTATTGAAAAATACATCTGAATTATTCACTGAGAACAGAAAAATAATCTTTTTTAGTTAAAAAAATATCTGCATTAATTCCTGAACAAAACAAAACAAAATTATCTGCATGAATAATGTTTCTTGTATGAATATAAATGTTATATCAAAAAGTATTAAAATATCTGCATAACTTACTTAAAATCCATTTGGCTGCATTATTTTATGAAAAATAATCTTTAAAATAATTCTTTTCTAAAGTATGTAATGTTGAGTAAAAAGTCTGGACACAGTGTAAAAGCAGGTGAACTGCGTACACTGACCTGATTGAAGATGATTTCACTCTCGAAGTGTAAACATTAACCACACCTTCTGGCCCGAGTCCAGTTCTGAGCCCGACTGACATCAGAGTCACAATCAGGAGTCGCTGCTTTTCCACGTAACAGCCTGCTCTTCAGTATGAGCTCCACACGCCGTAGCAGCATGAAAGCACACACTGCTTCCTCACACACTGCACGGCTCCTCACTCCGCCATCCTGAGTCTGCATGATGTACAGCAAGACGTGAGCTACCTACCCCAAGCATGGAGACCAGACCACGTTATTCACTGTCGCCCTCTAAAGGCGCTACTGCACCTGTTAGAACACACGTTACTCACTGTCGCCCTCTAAAGGCGCTACTGCACCTGTTAGAACACACGTTACTCACTGTTGCCCTCTAAAGGCGTTACTGCACCTGTTAGAACACACGTTACTCACTGTCGCCCTCTAAAGGTGCTACTGCACCTGTTAGATCACGTTACTCACTGTCGCCCTCTAAAGGCGTTACTGCACCTGTTAGAACACACGTTACTCACTGTCCTGCTCTAAAGGCGCTACTGCACCTGTTAGAACACACGTTACTCACTGTCCCCCTCTAAAGGCGCTACTGCACCTGTTAGAACACACGTTACTCACTGTCGCCCTCTAAAGGCGTTACTGCACCTGTTAGAACACACGTTACTCACTGTCGCCCTCTAAAGGCGTTACTGCACCTGTTAGAACACGTTACTCACTGTCCTGCTCTAAAGGCTATACCTTTTGGAATGGACACTCCTGTCCTCCTGATTGTACTACACCTGTCCCTGAGTAAGGAGGTGAGACGGTTTTGGAAATCGTCTCTGAGATTTGTAATCTTCTGTACTTGCTCTGCAGTGATCCCGGACCCACCTTCCAGGACTCGCATTCTCACGGGCAAGATTGATAACGCCATTCCAGAGCCCAAAGTGACCCAGTCACCCCGGCTCCATCTGCAGCCATTCGACTACGATGGGGAAGTCTACATCGGACCTGCTGAGGAAGACACTCCAGCTGTTGAGGAGGAAGAGGAGGAAGAGGAGGGTGAGAACGAGGGGAACCGAGTGGATGGTGAGAAGCTGAACACCAGAGGAGATGTGTTCTGTGAGTGATCTGTGATGTTTATCGATAATCAGTCAATCAATCAAAATTCACTCAAAATGACCCTTGTGTTCAGAGCAGTCTTTTCAGTTTAATGGTCAGGACCCCACAGGACCACCACAGAGCAGATATGATGTGGGTGGTGGGTCATTCTCAGCACTGCAGTCACACTGACATGGTGGTGGTGTGTTAGTGTGTGTTGCTGGTACGAGTGGATCAGACACAGCAGTGCTGCTGGAGTGTTTAAACACTGTGTCCACTCACTGTCCACTCTATCAGACACTCCTACCGAGTGTCTCCACCTTGTAGATGTAAAGTCAGAGACAGAAGCTCATCTGTTTCTGCACAGCTTGTGTTGGACATAGTCCTTCATCAGTGCTCACAGGACGCTGTTGGCTGGACATTTCTGGACGGTGGACTGTTCTCAGTGTAGGAAACTCTACTCTCTGCTCTGAACGGAGTGTAAAGTCAGACAGGAGCTGCAACGGGAAGAGTCTCGAGTCTGAGTTTGAGGTCAAGCTCAGAGACAGGCTTTAGAGAGGGAGGGACGGGAAACCTGAGGGGCGGCTAAGGCCATCAGTCATCCTGTCAAAGGAGCACACACACACACACACACACACACACACACACAGACACACACAGACACACACAGACACACAGACACACAGACACACACACACAATGCCCTGCCCTTTCACAATTTATTTGTATAAAATAAGCACAGTCTGCTGATTTATAGCTATTAGGAGTTCAAACCCTATGGTCAGCCAGGCCAACCCTTAAATCCCATCACTGCCGGTCAGCGATCCACGCCGTTTTATATTAAAGAAACAGGGGCTACTTTAACCTCATAGCTCCAGTGCTAATTGGTGGGGCCTGTGAGACGCTCCGTCTGTTTAAGAGGTTCAGGGTCTTTGTCTTTTTGAGCAAGAGGAGACAGGCCTGAGAAATCCGTCAGCCGCGGGGGGAAATTCCACCACCCCCCAAACAGGCAGCAGTCTTTTATTTTTACTGCCTCCAGAACAGCTGTTGAGTAGCAGCTCTGTCATCACGACCCAAATCCACAGCTAACAAAGGCCCCTCCACCAGAGGTACTTCACTCAGCTCCACCTGGATCTACCCGAGAACAGACGTACCTGAGTCTCAGGTGTCCCGCAGGTGAAACGAGAGGGAAGGGGAAGCTGACACACGGGCAAGCAGACACTCGCACGCTGGCAGTGCTGCTGTGGAAATATCTGCAGAGTAATCAGGGGTATTTCCTTCACACCATCGCTCACATACCTCTCTCTGCGGTTCTGTACTCTCCGTGTGCTGAAGGATCCATTACAAATATTACAAACATCCAGTATAACCAAATATTTATGGACACCCCTTGTAATGAGAACATCCATTGCTGACACAGATGTGCAAATGCACAAGCAGCTCATTTATCATGCTCACTCCAGGCCGGAACGCCGCTTCTGCGTTATGTAACTTTGGTGGAGCTGCAAGAAAACCTCTCTCCAGAAAACCGCTTAACCCTTAGACAGTCTAACATCCTGTAATATTACTCTCCTGCCTCAGTCCACACGCTTCTCTCACTTTCAACGATGCTTCTTCACAAATGCACATGTAAAATGTGTCCTTTAATAGTGGCTCAAAGTGTGAATTCCACTTCCTGACTGAAGGGGGAGCCCAGGAGCAAGAAATGCTGATTCTTGCATAAAGCTGCTTTAAGTGATTCAGATAATCCTGCTTTAAATTCTGGGTGACATGGTGAGAAGCATGTTCATCTCTCAGAGCTGGGGTCTTAGGTTCAAGGCCCATTCTGGGTCTTCCATGTTCTTCCGCATGGGTTTCCTCCCACATTCCGAGAACATGGAGATCCCATGAATACATTGCCGATGCAGTCCTCCAGGTGGCTGTGGCGTCTCGCGGTATGTGTGGGTTGACTGCTGAGTGTGATTGTGAAGAGTGCTGAATGTAAAGGTGATATTTAAGTGTAACATCATGTAAATGTTCTTGTTTCACAGTTCCAGATGAGCCTCTCTTCAGTCCAGCGCCAGACTTTTTGGAGATCCACGCGGCTCCTCTACGGGAACGTAAGCCTTTTAAGCCAGTAGGCACGTCTACAGCATTCACACTGTATACCAGAGCTGCTCCTGCAGCCGATTTAGTCTTGCTGGACCTGAACTTCCCACCTGTGCTGTAAACATCATATATGTTCTCAAACAGGTCTCCTGACTGACTGTAACTTTGATTCGGGAGCCTGTGAGTGGGTGCAGGATAAGGACGATGATCTGGACTGGAGCGTCCACTACCACGAGAACGGTAACATACAGCCATCTGGGATTCTGTGCATAGATTTTTAGATCATGGATATTATTTAATTAACATGATTAAATATGAAGAAACCTTTAAGCAGGACGTCCCATGAGATCCTGAGATTTTGTGTTTTTCATTATGAAGGAAATATTTAGGTTCATACAATATATTTGAATAGTATTGGATATAAACACCACATTGAGGGTCTGCATGCAGCCCACTCTTCAGCTCAGATCCTCACAGTCGTCTTCCAAACCTCATATAAGCCCTTCCCTGGACAGTAGAGACCATTGCTCATGTCGTCCCAAAATTGTCCATATAATGCAGTAATTAGAGGATTTCATTATGAGTTATTTAATCTAAAATACATTCAATCAGTGTGTCCAAACTGGAAGGTGTGTGTGTGTGTGTGTGTGTGTTTCCTAGGACTGCAATACTACATGGCCCTCAGTGGGCTTGTAGGTAACAGGAGGGAGAAGGCCAAGTTGAGGCTGCTCCTGTCCGACGTCAGCCAGCAGGGGGCGTTCTGCCTGAAGTTCAGTTTCAGAATGGCGGGCCCGCAGGTGGGATCCCTGCGTGTGATGCTGGACCACAGTGACCGTGCTGTGTGGGAGAAAACACACAGCCGTAACGGGGGCTGGCAGACCGACAGCGTCACCGTCACCTGGACCAGCAGAGCACCTGAGTCGGTGAGATACCGCTCACCGTGTTCACGCCCTACAGGCTGACGTGTACTCTGTTTTAGAAAGACAGAGTCCACGCTGTGTCCAAGACATCTGCACCACTGTTTATACAATTACACCACCAGAACATCAGATGGCTACTTTTCCTGACGTTTCTCCGAGACGATGTCATTTTCTAGGCTTCATATCTCAGGATCGGAGTGGAAAAGGTGATGCAGGTCTGCATCCCTGTGATGTGATGTCCTGTCACATCCCTCACCCTCGTACCCGTGTGTGTATGAGCCACACTACAGCTTTATGCTCCTCCTGCTCCAACACACCTGAATCAGCTCACCTGTTAATGAGCAGGCTTAGCAGGTGTGTTGGAGCAGGAATCCAGGCTTTCTGACTCCTGCACTAAACAGGGCTTTCAGATGTCAATAATTTCTAGGAACTTTTGACCATAACATTAGGACCACCTCCTTGTTTCTACTCTCCCTGTCCACTCTGACCATACAGGTTCTCTTTGTGGTTCTATAATTCCAGACTGTAGTTCATCTGTTTCTCTGTAGACTTTATTCTCCTACTTTCACCCTGATCTTCAATGATCAGGACCCCACAGGACCACCACAGAGCAGATATTAAGTGGGTGGTGGGTCATTCTCAGCACTGCAGTCACACTGACATGGTGGTGGTGTGTTAGCATGTGTTGCGATGGTACGAGTGGATCGGATAACCCTAACCCTCTTCTATTCCAGATTGTGTTTGAGGGGACGCGTGGGAAGCTGGTGGCAGGAGAGATCGGGTTGGATAACGTGGTGCTGATCTCGGGGATCTGTCAGGATGATGAAGCCGTCGTCTTTTAGAGGAGCTCCTCGGAACAGGCCGGCCGACAGTGAGCGGAGGAACAGGACGGTGTCGGTGCTGCAGTAAAGGGCTCGTCTGTGTGTGTTTTCAGTCTTTAACTCCAGTGCGAACGGTTCACGGTTCGAGCTGAATTAAAGCTACAGAACGGTGCAGAAACACTCCTGCTTAAAGTGTAAATAGATAATCAAATATTCAGGAATGTTTTAGACACAATTTCTGTTTATTTCCTGTGATCTTTTCCCCTGATCTGTAAAAGTTACACGTTCAGAAGTGTGTTTCTGTAGACGGTGTTTATTCATCACCTATATATTGAGGGGTTTTTGTACTGACCTCATGTTTTATTCTGTAAAATCGCCTCGTGCTGTCGCTCAATGTTCAGAAACACTGAAGTAATAAAAGTCAAACGGTTGGCTGCAGTTTGCTGTGATAAACGTATTAATCTGAGTATTAATCTTTATTATTCACCCTGACGTTAAAGGTAACCCTCTCTGTTTGTACCATCAAAGCTGTAAAATTCAGTGCTGTAAATTTTGCTTCACAATAAACTCTTTTTTTAAAGCTCTTGTTTTTGTTTACAGAGATACACCTTCATTTACACGACTCAGATGCACATTTTATATTCCATACCTGCAGAGAACTGTTCAATCGAATGCAGTTAAAATGAACCCTGAAAAACTCTTCTGTTATAAATCACAGATTGAAATAAGAGTCTCTCCTCCCGAATTACAGACAGTTATAATAACGTATATACACTGAAACGTGGGGCGGTAGTATCGTGGTTTGGACCGATTTCAGGATCGTTTGGCATCGTTGATGGAACCGGATTCACGCAGTTCGCAGACTGCGGGGGTGGGCCGTGCAGAAAGACGACGACCGTGAACGCAGCCGTTCCGCTGAAGCGGGTTACAGAAGAGTGAAGTTAATGTTAAAGACAAACCGACCTTTAATCCAGGAGAGATGCAGTGGAAGGACTTCAATCAGAGATCGATAATCGATCATCGATCAATCACTGAATCGGTGACTTTTACCGGATCCGGGTCACGTGGCTGCGGTCATGTGACTCGGGAGCGTTAGCATTAGCAGCTGTGCTAGTGAGTGTTCCGGCCCGCGCGAGCCCGAGCCGCTGTCCTCCTGTCCACCAACCGGACCGGACCCGGAGCAGAACCGGCCCGCGGACCTCTCACTACAGGTACCGAGTCCGCAGTGCGCTCCGGCCGCGGGGCGGCGCTGTGCTTTACTGTGTAAACAAACAGCATTAATGACTTAATCAGCTGCTTTAGAACCACAGGGTTCTGTCCAAGTCTGTACCATCACTATAACTGTGTCCACCTCAGAACCTTGCAGGACCTTATAGAACCTTATAAGATCTTATATGACCTTACCTGACTTTATAGGGCCTTATAGAATCTTACACAACCTGACAGAGCCTTATAGAACCTTAGAGACCCTTACAGAACCTTGTAGGACCTTACAGAACCTTGTAGGATCTTATAGAACCACTGGGATAACACGTCCACTCACATTACAGCCATAAAGGAAATACAGTATAGAGATAAAAGTTTTTATATGAACATTAAATAAGATCAAAAGCATATGATATAAATCACTGACCAAACACACACACCTAGAAAGAGTGTATCGATGTAAAGAGGACACACAGGACATCCTGCACATCGCTGACCCTGGATTCGTCACTGAAGCCGATACGGTTCCAGTCTGTAGCAGTCCAGGTCTACGACACCACTGCAGACGAAGGTGACGGTGGCTTGGTCAGAACGGCCTGCGTCTCCCAGTCCACTGGGAGTCTGTCCCACTCCCTGACAAAGTCTGTTAACTGGGTGAAATGTCTTCCAGTGTGCCGTAGAGATGTGTCTCACAGTCAGTGATCCTCACTAAGAGGTACACTACCCAAAAGTAGCCTCTGACAGCCTTTTTTTAGGGTAGCAGGGGAAGCACTTTACACCCTCTTGTTGCAGAACCCAGTGACTTATCAGACCCCACCTGTACTAATTTACATATCATTTACATAATATTTACATATCTGCCTGGATGTGTTATTGTTTTGGTCAGTAAGTGAATAAAAACAAAATTATGACTTTAGCTTCACACACGTTCTCTTGACCTCACGCCTCTTTACAGCTGCTGCAGCACCTCCCTCACACACGCCTCCATAAGAGTGTTTGACTGACCTGGTTTCCCCTCCGCCGCTCCGTCTCCTTCACTCTGTCTTTTCTTGTTCCAGGTTCTGAACGATGACCTGCTTAAGGCACTAAAGGTGAGAACACCTGTCTGCTTCCGTACCTTTAAGATGAGCTTCTGTCTCTGACTTTACATCTACAAGGTGGAGACACTTGGTAGGAGTGTCTAATAGAGTGGACAGTGAGTGGACATAGTGTTTAAACACTCCAGCAGCACTGCTGTGTCCGATCCACACTAACACACCACCATGTCAGTGTGACTGCAGTGCTGAGAATGACCCACCACCCACATCATATCTGCTCTGTGGTGGTCCTGTGGGGTCCTGATCATTGAAGATCAGGGTGAAAGGGGGAGAATAAAGTATCAGAGAAACAGATGAACTACAGTCTGAATTATAGAACCACAAAGATCTCCTGTGTGGTCAGATGGATTCAGTGGTCAGGAAGATGACCACACTGACTGAGCTTCAGCTGTTTTTAAAGTGAAAGGTCAGATCAGTTTTCCCACTTTTCCAGTGTGACTCACTGTCGCCTATAAACATCAAATCAAATCAGAGTTTACACACAGTGAGATCCAGCACAGCAGTAACAAACGCTCTGATGACCGTCTGTCGTCATAAAACCAGACTGAACATTCGCACTTAAATTGAAACGATTTCTGAAACAGTTAAGAAGTGAAATATTCACATTATTCACATTATTTGAATTCTTTCTGAACTACCACTCTCCAGTTTCCAGGTGCCGGAGAGTCAGCGCAGAACCACCACCATGTCTTCCAAGTCATCTCTGCTGAAGGTGATCCTACTGGGCGATGGTGGCGTGGGCAAAAGTTCGCTCATGAACCGTTATGTCACCAACAAGTTTGACAGTCACCTGTTCCACACCATAGGTGTGGAGTTCCTCAACAAGGACCTGGAAGTGGATGGCCACACTGTGACACTACAGATCTGGGACACGGCGGGACAGGAGCGCTTCCGGAGCCTGCGGACGCCGTTCTACCGTGGCTCTGACTGCTGTCTGCTCACGTTCAGCGTCGACGATGGCCAGAGCTTCCGCAACCTGGCCAACTGGAAGAAGGAGTTTGTGTACTATGCCGACGTGAAGGACCCAGACTCCTTCCCATTCGTGGTTCTGGGCAACAAAGTGGATGTTAGTGAGAGGCAGGTGTCTCGAGACGAGGCGCTGCAGTGGTGCAGAGACAACGGTGACTACGCCTACTACGAGACCAGTGCCAAAGATGCCACCAACGTGAGCATTGCCTTCGAGGAGGCCGTGCGAAGAGTGCTGGCCACCGAGGAGCGTTCCGAACACCTCATCCCCACAGACACGGTCAACCTGCACAGGAAGCCGCGTACCGGTGCCCCCTGCTGTTGATGGAATTGGAACAGTAATTGCCCCTCGTTAGTGATAAATTAGGGGGTGAAAATGCAGAAACAGCACCCCCTGCTGTTGACATAACACACCTCAACTAAACACGAACTAACGTGACTGTCGCTGAACAGGGTGAGTCGGAGTCGAGTCTGTGACGCTGCCTACACTTAAGACGCGCACTAAACACTGGGTTTGTTCCACTGTAGACTTTTTTAAGCCTTGCTGAATTTAAGAATCTAGATTTCGGGGGAAAGGACAGTTTCTCCTGTTCAAACTTTGATATATTAAGCACTATATTCTAATATTAAGACTGCGAGTGATGCAATAAATGAATTTCTATGGATGTTTAGCTTCCTGTAAGGATTAATAACTTAACACGGGGGAGAGGCACTTGTACACTGTGGTGAGTTACTGCTAATATATTAACATTATAGGAGTGATTAGAGTGATGAGTGATTAGAGTGTGCCAGATTACCACTTTAAAAAAAGGTAAGCACGTGATTCTCAATCATAATCAAAAGCACTCAGATATTTAATGGAATCAAAGCAGAAAGAATCAGTATTGTTGCTCTGTGGTGATTAGTGTGGAGACGAGGTTTGGGCCTAATACTGATCTTTAAATATTAATATAAGAAATTAACATTATTTAACAGATATGGATGTTGGTGTTGCGGTGGGTGATGTTGGTGTTGCATGTGGTGAGAGTGAAATTAAAGTAGAAATAACAGGTGGTGTTGCTGTGTTTTTGTTTGTGTCTTTCTGTGGATGATCTGAACTTAAACCTGTGAAAACAATGCTCGTCAGTGAATCTGTGACCAGGAAGAGAAGGGGAACCTCAGGGTCAGTCCTCAGGAGCCAATCACTGAGCACCGTTATGGAGCCAGTAGAGCAGAGATAATGGGCGGTGTTTTCAGCCTGATTTATAACGGATGTGGGGTTTCGACAGGAGGTTTTGGGACATTAATTCACTTTAATCCGTCTCTGTTTTGGTCAAATCAAATCAATCATGTCTCAAAGCAGCAGATTTACAGAACTATAAAAAGAAAACAAACACAAATCAGGAACCGCATTGATCACGATGAGGGCAGCTCTCACACACACACACACACACACACAGAGTTTGGCCCATAAATATTGGAACAGTATGAGTCCATGGGTTCCAGCCAAAGGATTCTCCTAAAACTATAATATTAATTTGTCCAGTTACTTCTGAGACCCTGAAATGAGGCTTAGTAGAACAACGGCTCGTAAACATATAAATAGGAGATATTTTTGTTTGACCCCATAAATTAAACCTGAAAGTCCAACTTCAATTAAATCATAAGGGTGGTGTCACTGTCCAAATATTTATGGCTAAGGGGGGTATGAAGCCCCCCAGTAATGAGCCGTGGGTTTCCCTGCAGAGTCGGAGGTCAGAACTAATCATCCAACACCAAAACCTGACCTCACTAATGCGCTTGTCTTACTCGTTTGTGGCTGCATGCAATCAAATCCTGTACCCAGCAGTTTCCTGTGTGTAGTGTAAAGCTTTCCCAGAAGAGGCTGTTCCTGCAGCTGTTTCTGATACTCGTGATTCTGCAATGAAACTGGAGCAATTCTTCACAGACAGTTTATTACCGTGAATATTCCGTCTGTTTATGTTAGAACAGAATCAGGCAGAATAAAGGTTCTATAATCGGGCTGAAGAGAACTTTCACACCCAACGTAGACAGAACTGACCTTTAAATACAGACGACAACATCAAATTAGTACATCTCACATTTACATCCATCAGCCATAACATTAAGACTGTCCACTCTATCAGCTCCTCTGATCACACAGGAGCTCTTTGTGGTTCTATAATTCAGACTGTAGTTCATCTGTTTCTCTGCAGACTTTACTCAGTGCTGAGAATGACCCACCACCCACATCATATCTGCTCTGTGGTGGTCCTGTGGTGGTCCTGTGGGGTCCTGATCATTGAAGATCAGGGTGAAAGGAGGAGAATAAAGTCTGCAGAGAAACAGAGGAACTACAGTCTGGTTAGTCGTGTAAAAAGCAGAACCAGAACAGACTCCTGGTCAGGATCAGCTCAGGAGGTGCTTCTTCCCCAGAAACTGCACTTTCCTGTCGAAGGCTGTGGAGCGGATGGGTGTGTTCACCTCGTAGAAAGGGTTCATCGCAAACTGCAGAGACAAAACGGCACAAATTAAAAACAGTTCTTCACTGAATAAAAAACATCACACAGGTTTACCTTGATATATAACTCGTAAACGTCGTTGAAGAAGTTCTTGATTCCGTCCTCCTGTCGTACGTCGTGGAGCATGATGAACCTCACATGTGAGCACGTCGTTAAGGAAATGAGTCAGAGATTTTTAAAAATAATGAAAATCATTTTCTCACGTTAGACGTTTTTTAAAGTCATTTAATTAAGAAGTTCTTAAACACATTTACACTGACGGCATTAGACAGACCCTCTTACAGAAGAGCTTCACTGGTCACCCAATAAAGATCCTGAACTAGTTTATAGAGAACCCAGTGGTTCCTCAAGCTTAGAAACTTGGTAACACTGAAGATCAGTTGTCCTGCTGCATTTTGGATCAGCTGAAGGGTCTGATGGTCACAGAGGAAGGTCAGCTTGAAGGGAGCTGCAGTCCTGCTCCTGAGCTCCTCTCTACACAGAAAAGGTGGAACTCTGCTGATGTTGTAAAGGAGAACATCTGCATGGCCGGGAACCGAGAACAATAACTGGTCATCCACAACTACACCAATGCTCTGTGCTTCTGCAGATGGAGTGACCATGCTCTCAAAGCAAATGGCCTCATGGGGAGGACCAGCCCTGATATATTACCCAGCTCTGTTCAGTCCTCCCCAAACCAACAGCACCAAGAGTGGAAACAACCCCGAGTCAGACTGAACCAGAACAAACAGTGCAGGAGTGAAACTGGAGTCAGTTCATCATGATTTATACTGAACGTGAGGTTAAACTCCACGCAGAACAAGGATATGACCTGCAGTGACGAACGCAGAGACGAACCACTCGTTAAACTTGTCCACGGTCTTCAGGTACATGCTGTTGGACAGCCACATGTTCTCATCCACCAGGTCCAGCGCTGCATGGGCAATGAACTGGTTCAGGTGTCTGTGGTCATCCTTTAAAAGAAGAGAGAGACTGATAAAGCACTGACTCTGCAGAGCAGAATTATTTATTCACCGCACGATGGAACCGCAGGGGTTGTGACCCAGTCACTCCGAGTGTCTTGGACGTGTCAGTGTACCTTCGACTCGGCTTTTCCAGCAGGAAGGAACTCCATCTCGAACACGGGGTTGTCGTGATGACCCACCATGACGAAGTAGAAACTCCCCGACATCGCCTCCGTAATCCAGCTGCGAGAGAGCAGAGCGAAATAACAGCATTAACTGAGAACAGTGACCATGGACACCACACCCCTCTTCTTACAGGATGGAGGTACTGTGGCTGTGGCCATTCCCCCATCAGCACCAGCAGAAACCCAAATGGATGTTTATCTGAATTCCCCTTTAATGCACTAATCCACCTGCTGCACAAAGACTGAATTCACACCATTAACACCGTTGATTGTATCCGGAGCTACAGAAACACACGGTCTATTTCCCTTTAATATCAGAACAAAACCCACCTTTACAGACAAACAGAATCTGCGAGGAGACCCGGCTCTGCGCGTTAATCTGTCTGGAGGTTAAAGAACCAAAAACTGGCTTTAATTTAATTTTCCCTGCGAGGTTTTTAATGTTTGTGTTTCTCAGTCGGAGCCCCTGAAGTCATGTGACCGAAGGAGCCAATGAGAGAGGCGAGGTCAGACCGGAAACGCCGCAACCTGGAAGTGAACGAAAAATAAACTAAACTAAGAAAAAAGAACGAAAAAATAAAATAAAAACAAAAATACTTTAAACAAAACAAAACATGTGCTCATGTAAATGTATTTAAACAAAAAATTAAGTTTTTATAATTTATTTTTAATAAATATTTGCATGTATTTGTAATTTAATTTTTCATCGTCACATTTAATGTTCTCGTGACATTATAATATAAACCAACCGTATAATTACATTCAATAAAATATTTTCAATTATATTAATCAAAAACATTAAAAAGATTATCATTTAATAAAAGTTCGCATCAACCCGGAAACAGAACCTTCCTCTGACTTCCGTCTGATATGGCTTCGTCCCAATCCGAGTCCTGATCAGTGAACTTAATCATTTCTTCATATGTACTCTAAAGTCAGAGAGATTTATTCATTTTTACTCTAAAATCAGAGAGATTTCTTCGTATTTACTCTAAAGTCGGAGAGACGGGATCAGGGCGCTGTAGTACAGCGTCGCTCCCTCAGAAGTGCGCACTCGGTAGGGAGCAGGACGCTGCGGCCGGTTTGTTTACAGTTGCTATAGAGGAGGGATGTCTGCGCCGGGCGGTGAGGCTCTGACTGAGGAGCAGCTCAGGAGCAGACTGTACCTCACCTTCAGGAGCAGAGGTCTGCTGGACTCTCTGAAGGTCTGAGATTCAACCCTCAACCCTTTCTTACCCTTACCAGCCAGAGAAGGTTCTAGATCCTGGGAACTTCTTTTGGTTCTGTAGAAGCTCTGAGCAAGCGTTTTTGTAATAAAAAGTTTATTCTACAATGGGCGGGGCTTAACTGCTGTTGGTGGAGTGGGTGGGGCTTAAGTGCTATAGGCTGAATGGGTAGGGCTAAACTGCTGTAGGCAGAATGGGTGGGGCTAAACTGCTGTAGGCTGAGTGGGTGGAGCTAAATTGCTGTAGACTGAGTAGGTGGAGCTAAACTGCTGTAGGCTGAGTGGGTGGAGCTAAACTGCTGTCTGGGGTGTGAACAGTACTCCAGTCATGTGGTTTTCTGCGAGACGGGCTCTTTAAACAGTTGAACTCTTTCTCTCGTCAATCCAGACCCATCTTCGGAACCAGCTGATCCAGGAGCTGCAAAGTCCGAGCGAACCCGTTCCCCGCACGCTCTCGGCTAAAGCAGATTCGGTCTCGGTGCTGGCGTCCAACAGCCTGGTCATCGATCACCTGCAGAAGTGTGGATATGAATACACACTGTCTGTGTTTTACCCAGAGTGTGGACTGAGCAAAGACAAGGTCAGACAGTCTCCCGTTCAGTCCTAATGAGAGACGGTAGCTGCTCCTCAGTGAACTTCACACCCGTTTATACTGTGATTGTAATATCAGTAATATTGTGATAATCAGTACTGATCAATAAACAGTGTGTGTGTGTGTGTGTGTGTGTGTGTGTGTGTGTGTTTTATTTGCAGGTTTTTTCGGTGAGAGATCTTCTGCAGCTCCTGAAGATCAGTCCTCATTCACCCGTCTACACGTCTGTGGTAAACGCTCGTCTCTCATTTAGAAACCTGTACAGTAAACACTGCGTATTATAAACGAATCTCATAAACGAATCTCATAAACGAATCTCATAAACGAATCTCATACGGTCATTCTCTTCATACAGGTATCAAACGTCCAGGGTGGAAAGAAAGGTGGGCGGAGTCTGAAAACTCAAATGTATACAGTGATATATAGTATATTTGTAGTGTGTGTGTGTGTGTCACTGTTTCTTGAATCATATTGATCATATTCGTAGATGAATTATTGTGCGTTTGGAGATTCGTTGTGGTCAGGGCTGTAGTCCTGACCGCACGCAGGTGGTGTGGTCAGTAGGGGGCAGTAGGAGGGTTTTCGTTTCTGACCCTGAATAATGAAGACTTTGTCTGCAGGTCTGTTGGTGAATCTGCTGTGTGAGTTGATTGAACACCGCGCTGACCTGCAGCTCCGCGACGCTGATACTCAGACCTCCTCCAGTCTGCCGGACTCGCGGTCTCTCGGTACGCTCGCATTATCTGAGTGACCGTAACGGATCCCTGTTTCAGGGCACCGATGAGAACGTGCTCTTCTGATTTACACTAAACATCCAAAGTTATGAGCTGAATGGGGACCAGAATGCACTGGGAGGCTCCCAGCAGCATGAGATGATGCTACAAGCCACTGGATCAATTTCATAGTTTCCCAGATAAAAGAACCAGTAAAGAACCATGTTGGTGTGAAGAACTCGAGTTAAATGTTCTATATGAACTTAGTCTAGGCAGTGATGTGTGTGTGTGTGTGTGTGTGTGTGTGTGTGTGTGTGTGTGTGATGGTGAAGTGGAGAAGCTGCAGGTGGTTGATGAGGAGTATGAAGCTCTGCGGCAGAAGGGGAACCGGTGGACATCAGTGGAAGCGAAGCTCGCTGAGTTCCGGAAGGAGATGGAGGAACAGGCGGCGGCGGAGCTACAAGCGAAGGTACTGCAGTCATCTTTCTCCAGTCACGAATACATAAACACACACACACACACACACTTATTCATAATGGCTTAATCAGTCTCGGGTGGCCGCTGGGTGGTTGCTGTGGTGTTTGCAGCACAGTTGTTCAGGTGTCCCAGGTGGTTACTGTGCATATGGAACGAGTGTTATAATCATGTACTCGATAACGGCAGGTTGGGTTGACGTGGTAAAGTCTGAGAGCTCCTGCTGTGTATGACTGCGTGTGATGTCATTCTCCAGCTGCAGCACTTCCAGGAGGTGGAGGTATCCCGGGTACGGATGGAGGAGCAGGAGAGGAATCGCAGGGAAGTCTCGGAGCTCAGGCGTCGTCTGGAGAAGAACTACGAGCTGAAGGCCGAAGCGCTGATGAGCCGCGAGAAGAACGCCATCGAGCGTCTGCAGAAGCAGCAGGAGGTGATATCGCTGATCTGAAATCAGTGCCAACCGTTAACAGATCCAGCAGTTCTGCTTCCTTTAGCTCCTCCCCCTTGTGCCACCTTCGCCGTTCCATTGTGGTGGGCCTGGTGCTCCAAGGGGGTGTGTCACACACGTCTGAACTCTTTGATGCTGCTATTAAAAGCGTTTGACACCACTGAGAAAAAGATCTCCGTGTACATGTCTGAGAACCCGGTAATGAGTTCTGCTGTGTTCTGTCGTGTTCAGATGGAGGAGAGGGAGGTGTACGCTCAGAGGCAGGCTCTGCTGAAGGAGATCGAGGCCGTCCGCAACAGAGACGCTGAACTGCGGCTAAAGACGGAGGCTTTCGAGAAGTGAGTACTCCTTCAATGGGGTTCTGCAGGACAGTCAGGCTTTATAGAACCATGTAACTCAAATGCAGTACGTTGAAGAATATGTTACAGACAGTTACTGTAGGACCAAGAAGCTTTAGTACCACGTGGAACCCGTGCTGCCCTCCGGAGCGACTCTCTTGTGTCGTATGAGAAGATCTTCATTTCTGTCCTTTAATGTTCCGTGTCTGCGCTGTAGGACCTGTAAGCTTCACGAGGAGAAAGTGAAGAGTGTGGAGGAGCTCCTGAGGCGGAGGGAGCGGGCTGTGAAGACCATGGAGGACACGTATGACCAGAAGCTCAACAATGAGCTTAAGAAGTGAGACATCTCCTATTCTGTACAGAACCATTGCAGTAGGATGAGAACATCAGAACCTGCTCTCACTGATGCTCTCTTGTGGCTGAATGCAATCAAACACTGTTTTTTGACTGAAAGTCTCCTCAGGCCTTGCTGTTCACGTGCAGTTGCTCCTGTGTCCAGCAGATGGAGCTGTTCTCTAACGCTGCGGTGAAGCTCTGCTATAAACGCAGATTCACATTCAGATGATAGAGGACGTCGTCCTCCCGCCGAAGCCTCTCTAATAAATAATACAGAACGGAAAATCCGGAACATGCGTCCACGCTGTCCCTGCTCCCCATCAGCTGATTGATGCTGATGTTTAGACTCAGCTGGATGTTTATCAGGTGGAACAGTAAATAATAAATAAACAGCACGTGGGCAGTAAACAAACTCCTGCAGCGGAGATTACGGTCAGCTCTGCTTTAGAGAACGCATGTATGCAGAACCCTGTTTAAAGAACAGCGTGATGTTACTGATAGAAAACAGTGTATGTTTCAGTACCAACCTGCACCAATACCAAAGTATGTACACTAGCAGCAGTTTAGCTCCACCCATTCATCCTACAGCAGTTTAGCTCCACCCATTCAGCCTACAGCAGTTTAGCTCCACCCATTCAGCCTACAGCAGTTTAGCTCCACCCATTCAACTAATGTGTGTGTTCTGTCAGATTCCAGCTGGAGCTGAAGGAGGAATATGCCAGGAGGAACGAGTCCCTCATCGAGAAAGAACAGAGAAATAAAGGTCTGTGGAACCACTACTGCTTTATGAGCTTCTTCATACAGGAGACAACATTACTCTCTCTGTCTGTCTCTGTCTCTCTCTTTCTGTCTGTCTCTCTCTCTCTCTCTCTCTCTCTCTCTCTGTCTGTCTCTCAGAGGAGACAGTAAAACTTCAGGAAGAAGCCACCTTCCTTGACGCAAGGATGGACGAGCACGAACGAACCCTGTCTGAGCTGAAGCGTGTGCAGGTACAGCGTCTCCTACCACACATACACACCGTCACACACTCCTGCTTCAGTCACGTGTCCTCATTCACTGCCGGGGAGGCGGAGACTAACTGGACCCAGGCTTTACGTGACGTAGCTGTGGTATTACAGGTGGAGCTGGAGTCAGTGCGGGCGCAGTTGGGCACTCTAACCCTGCAGAACACCCTGCTGCACGAGCGCCTGCAGGCGGTGAGCGACTACACGGCTGTGCAGAGCCAACGACTGGAGCTGCAGGCTGAGGTTCATCTGCTGAAAGAACAGCTGGAGAAGAAGCAGCAGGAGAACCAGAGACTCCGCCAAGGTCAGGAACCCCACACTCTTACACCAGTGAACACACACTCAGCCAGTACAGTTACACCAGTAAACACAGCCAACCAGTCTGGGGTTGCGTGGTAGAAGCAGTCAGGAGAAGTATTACCGTCAGAATTGCACTGAAGCTCCACTGACTGTAACAGAGAGAATAGCCCCTCTGTCGTTGTTCCTACAGGCTCAGAACTCTGACCTGCAGAAGTGCGTACCGCTGCGTGACCTGGGTCACATGTCCGTGACGCTTCTGTCTCCCAGCTCATCCGGAACAGTGTTCCATTTGCATCTGGCTCACAGTGTGAATTCCACATCCTGTAGGGGGAGCCCAGGAGCCAGAAATGCACATTCTCACTTAAAGCCGCTTTGAGAGTGTGTTGTTAGTACCCCGTGTGTTCCGCTGTTTTAAATCTCATAGTAAATCAGTGACCAGCGAACAGGTTGGTGCTGGACTCCCCGTGTGTCCACTGAACAGGCAGATGTGAGGTTAGAGCGTTTCTGAGAAGCCGTTTGTTTGTGAATCTATTCTGAGGGTATAAAGACCAAACGTTTACAGACGGACCCTCTCACACACGGGGCATTTTTCCACAGAAGCAGAGTGTTGTCAGGGTGCACGGAGTGCTCTGAGGAGGGTAAACGGGGACAGGCTGGAGGAGGACCCTCGGGATGTGCTTGGCTTGTGAATTTGGCTCTCTTGGCTGCTACGCTGCGGCTGCTGGGAACAGCCTGAAAGGGTTTAGGCAGCGGGGCCGTGTGTGTGTGTGTGTGTGTGTGTGTGTGGCGGCTTCATCCCAAACACCCACACTAACCCCTCACACAGCAGTAACCCGTCCTGCACCCTGCGGTTCTGTGGGTTCATCTGCCGCCTGTAGAACTCTGATATTGCGGGATTTAAAAAGACAAATGTCCAGATCATTGAGATCCCTGAGATCCTCTGCAGGCTCCTGTCTCATACTCTGATCCAGCAGGTTGAGCTGAGAGATGACACACACCTCACATCCCTGCCTGCTGTTTGTGTTTACTGTTTACTCTCTAAGCAGCATTGGAGAAGTGGAGAAGGTTCCTCCGCTGCTCCCTCCCCCTGAAGTTCCTTCCTAAAATAAGAAGCAGAGCAGCTGTGGTTTGAGGTCTGAGCTCCATTTAGGTGTGTGTTTCCTTCTGCAGAGCTGTGTGGACCCTCTCAGGAGCAGCTGGCCCTGCAGGTGGAGGTGCGGAGGCTGGAGACAGCACGCAGGCTGGACCAGGAGGACTTCCAAACCCAGAAGGAGGCGTTTCATTCTCAGCTCACACAGGAGGTCAGGCACTAGTGTGATACACACCCCAGCATCACTCCAGCCTGTATTTATATATAGCAGCAGGTCCTGCTTTGGCCTCAGTGGTCAGTCCCATCTCCAGACCCATCCCCGATTGGACGCTCTAAACACTCCACAAAGCCCAGACATCTTAAAGTGGGCGTGTCCACAGCATAAGCCCTGATCCGTTTGTGGAGATAGGCTGGACCCAGTGTTGGTCACTGTCAGTGCTTTCAGTGAAATGAGTGACGCTGAACTGAATCTGGACGGCTGTAATATCAGACATGGTTTGAGACTCCTGGTTAAATGTTGGGTTGAAGAACAGTTCCTGTGTGTGTGTGTGTGTGTGTGTGTGTGTGTGTGTGTGTGTGTGTGTGTGTGTGTGTGTGTGTGTGTGTAGGTGGAACGCTGTGCTCAGCTGAAGACCCAGCTCCTGGAGTGTGAGGAGAGGACCAAGTGGATGTCCGCCAACGCTGAGGAGATCAAACAGCAGCTCCGAATCACTCAGCAGGGTAACACACATTACTGTAGAGTCCCTCTCCTCCAATCAGCTTTCTCCTCCTGGATTTACCAAAGACAACAGCGTTAGGAGTGAATATCCGTCACCGCTGAGGGGCGGAGTCTGCCGAGTGTGCAGTTAAACCCACTGTAATGGAAAGAAACAGCGTTTACACACAGGTGCAGCTCAATGCGCCAGAAGGTTCAGAGTACATGTAATGTGGGCTGTGAGAGACGGTGATCTGGACGTGCTGTCTCGGGGTCGGTAGACGGCGCTCTCTCCTTCCCTCGTTAGCTGTCGTATCAGAGCTGGGACCTGGTACTTCCGTCCAAACACATTGACCAAGCGATTACTGGTAACTAATATTGATTATAAGACAACCAGCAAATTATAAACACTGATCAGCCACTACGTTATGACACGGTGGTGGTGTGATAGTGTGAGAGTGCACCAGCGGACACCTTAATTCTTAATAAGTGTGAACATTAAGAACTTACAGTGACATCAGTCAGAAAATCACCGTTCAGCTACAACTATCAGAATCAGCCCCAGTACTCTCCTATTAAAGGGACGTTCTGAATGCTTTTGTGAATCCAGTATGTTCTGATTCTGGTTCTCGCAATGTCTGCTGAGACTGTTTATAAGAACCCCTTTCTTTTTCTCGGTGGCTGGTTCTTTCCCTTCATACTGAATCTTCCCCCTCCTCTCTTCTTTCCTGTCCTCTCTTCTCCGTGTGTCCTGTCCTGCGGCGTTCTGTGATTGGGCCGCAGCTCTGGAGAACGAGGTGCTACGGAACCCTAAGCCCTTGCTGGTAGACCGCTCTGTTCTCGATTTGAACCCCGATAAAATGGTCCCTCCTGACATTTACGTGGACGTGGGTTATGATGACGAGGATGTGTGTAATCCAGGGCTGACCAGCAGAGGGCGCAGGCGTCCACTGAGGCCCCACAGTGGCTCTCCAGAGCCAGGCACGGAGCCAGTGGCCGAAGCCCTGGCCCGCATCCGCGAGCTGGAGAAGGAGGCCGAGACGCTGGAGGAGGCGTACAGGAGCTACCAGCAGAGGGCAGCCCGAGCACCAGTTAATTACACTGCTCCTGAATGGACCACCACGACGTACGTCCGGCCCACCGCTACGGCCCAGCACAGAGTGACGTTTGACCTGACCGGACCAGCTCTGGGCCCGGTGTTCACGGGAAGAGATCTACCTCATAGAGAGTTCGCTGAACCTCTGTTGTCCAATGATAGAGCGCCCCCTAGAGCCCTCTCTCCAAAACCAAGACGCCTGTCGTCCACACCAGTCTCTGCCTCTAAAACACGACCGAGGACCCGCACTGACCAGGGTAAACACACACTCGCTACCTAAACACACATGTTCAGAAATGAATAGTCATCAACATGTCTGCTCCCGTCTCCACCGCCGTCATCGCTGTTTAATCCCGTCCTTTTGTCTTGTGTACAGAAGTGTGTGTGGATGCCTCCAGAGTGGACGGGTCAGCAATAACATTCCTAGGTTTAAGTCCAGACCGGGACATCTCTCCCATTCCTACTGCTGCTGTCTCCTCAAACGAATACACCGGCATTACCCTGCCCAGCAGCCCCCAGCTGAAGAGCACGGCCCGGGACCACCGCAGGTACACGGCGGAACCGGCTCCGTAAGGAACCCCGTGCTGATTCGAGCTTTTCTCTTTAAAGGCTGTTTGGTTGTTTTTGACGTGTCGCACATTTAACTACACACTTAATCACATGTGAAGTGTGATCCTGTGATTTCGGTCGTGTGTCCTCACTGCTGGATTTTTTCTTACCGTCCAGTCCCCCGAAACTGCAGGAGGTCATCACCAGTTCATCTCAGGAGTCCTCACCCAACCCCGAGAAAATCAGCATTCAAGACCTGACTGAACCGCTAACAGGTACAGCGCACGCACAACACACAAGCTACTGCACACGCACAGCAACACACGCACAGCAACACGTACAACAGCGCACGCACAACACACAAGCTACTGCACACGCACAACAGCACACGCACAACAACGAACGCACAACAACGAATGCACAACAACACATGCACAGCAACACATAAGCTACAGCACACGTCCCAATACACGAGGGCAGTGTGTTTTCGGTTAACAGAGGTGTGTGTGTTCAGTTCTCTCTGCAGAGCTGTGCCGCAGTTTAGAGCAGCTGGAGGAGGAACGTGTTCAATCCCCTAATCTGCGGGTCAGTGGTCTCCCGAGTCCCCCGAGAGAGGGACACAGCGGTCAGTGAAATCTAAATCTTTATGTGGTCATATATCACACAGGGCAGGAAGGACCAGAGTGTCCGTCTGTTAAATTAAAGATCAGAGTTTATTTCTTATTGTCTTCATTCTGGAGCCTCTCATTAGCGCCACCTAGTGTCTGATCACTACAGCTCTGCTGTTTTGAGACTACAGCTGAACGAGTGTTTGTTTTTCAGAGGAGCGCGAGAGGAGGCAGAGGGAGAGAGAGGAGCGTGAGAGGAGGCAGAGGGAGGAAGAGGAGCGCGAGAGGAGGCAGAGGGAGGAGGAAGAGGAGTGCGAGAGGAGGCAGAGGGAGGAGGAAGAGGAGCGCGAGAGGAGGCAGAGGGAGAGAGAGGAGTGTGTGAGGAGGGAGAGAGAGGAGGAAGAGGAGCGCGAGAGGAGGCAGAGGGAGGAGGAAGAGGAGCACGAGAGGAGGCAGAGGGAGAGAGAGGAGGAAGAGGAGCGTGAGAGGAGGCAGAGGGAAAGGGAGGAGCGCGAGAGGAGGGAGAGAGAGGAGAAAGAGGAGCACGAGAGGAGGCAGAGGGAGAGAGAGGAGTGTGAGAGGAGGGAGAGACAGGGGGAAGAGGAGCGAGAGAGGAGAGAACTGGAGCAGGAGCTGGTGAGTATGTGTGTGTGTTTTATAGTATTTTAGCAGAATCTCAATTAAGGTCTGTGTACTGGTCTCTCTGTCTCTGTCTGTGTCTCTCTGTCTCTGTTTCTCTGTCTGTTTCTCTGTCTCTGTCTCACCCCTCCTCTCCCTGTATCTCTCTATCTGACGTGCCGCAGCAGCCTGTGTATAAGGGAGGTCCTGGGGAAGGAGGAAAGACGGACCTGATGGAGCAGAACGTTCCACCTGTGCAGAACCGGAACTCCTCTGATTCACTCCACAGATACATGATGATGGTGATGGAGGGCCGAAAGAAAGAGCAGAGAGAACAGGTAGACACACACTGTGATTACCAGTGTCAGCACTATGTGAGTGTGTGTGCAGGGGAGGCTGTCGGTCTGACTGCTGTGTGTGTGTGTGTGTGTGTGTGTGTGTGTGTTTCAGATTTCTCTGAAAGATGAGTTTGAAGATCAGAGCCAGGAGGCCACAGTTCTGTCTGACAGCAAGGACAACAGGTGAGGAGAGTGTGTGTGTGCACTTTTAAAAATGCCCTGTAGGTGTCCCAGTACGTTTGTCCCCACAGTGTGTGTGTGATGTTCTGAGTGCTTGTCCTCTCCATCCTGTAGCATCGCTGCGTTCTCCCACGACGAGCCTGATGATGATTTCTGGTGATTGATGGAGAGACGTGTCCAAACGTGTCCGAGCT
The DNA here is from genome assembly GCA_034509495.1 of Acestrorhynchus altus. NCBI lineage: Eukaryota > Metazoa > Chordata > Actinopteri > Characiformes > Acestrorhynchidae > Acestrorhynchus > Acestrorhynchus altus. Next base: position 7,652,132 of record CM067509.1, on the reverse strand, counting down.
GCTGTTTCTGAATGTCCTTCTGTTTGGTTTTATACATATGAGATCAGTGGTTCTCCGTCCTGGTGTTGGAGTCTTGCTGCCGGCCCGTTCCCAGGCTTGAGAACCACTGTAGATGATCAGCGATCAGTGGTGTCATTTCTACATCTGTGATCAGCTGACTGACCTTTGATTTTCATTTGAATAAAAGTGAAATGAACTCATCTGACTTCTCACTCTTAGAACCCGAGATCCGGACTTCACAGGCAGTTCTGTGTTCTAGGCTTCATATCTCAGGATCAGAGTAACCAGAGTAATCAGAGTGACATGGTACACACATCGTAACACACTACAGACTGACTCTGATCACAGTGAGACGAATCATCAGCCAGTAATTCACATCAGAAATTCACTGGTTTTACAGCTGAATTAAATCCTAGTTTAAACACCAGAGCAGCTCCCAGTGAACCATTCAAACCACACGGTGAACCATTCAAACCACACGGTGAACCATTCAAACCACACCGTGAACCATTCAAACAACACAACTGACAAACACAACAGTGATCTTTACATCTTTTATTTTACGTAGAAAATGTTTATCGGCTGTTAAATTCTGCTGAAAGAAGCTTCGACTGCAGAGAAGGTTTTAATATTTTGCGTGAAAAAAGAAATACAATTAAAAGTATTAAATGTAGAATTTGATCTCCAGGTAGCGTATGAATGTCAGTTTATATAAACAGCATTCCGAGATCGGAGACCACGGACAGATTCAGCATCTTCTCTTCATTTTCTCACGGAGCTCTAAAAACATTTGGTCAGTCTTTCATTGTCTAAACCGAGCGACGGACAGCGCAGCTTCTCTGTGTCCAAGTCTAGGATAAGAGGACGCAATGGATGCCATCGTCAAATCAATTTCCAAATCAATAACCATGAAGATAAAACATGCACGAGGAACACTGTTCGGTTACAGAAGGTGTTCGTATCTGACGGTGGTTCATCCGGTCCAAAGAGAAACAATCCCACCAAATCCGGGTCGGAATTTCACTCTGGATCTGAATCACACACGTCAATATAGAGGCTAACAGTTGAGCTAAAACTAATTCTATATAAAAATCAATAAATGAAAATTATAAACGTTAAAAAGGGAAACAGGCAAACGCTGCCTACTAGATCTGTCAGTATGAACGACTACAGACTCGGACGGTCACGTCCTTCATGCATTAACAAGTAAACATCGACATTCCTCATCAAAACCGTCAACCAACTGGAAACCAGTCCATCTCCGCTCGAATCATGGTCCCGTCTGGACAGAGATGGGGGGAACGGTCCCATCCTCGGGACCAGCTGTTGGTCCGTCAGAGATAAAGCTTCTTAAAAATCTAAAGAACTCTGTTTACTGAGGTTCACGCTGTACCGTGAAAAAGTGATCGCACTTCATTCTCTCCTCTCATCCCACCTGAGAGTTATTCCCAAAAATCAAGACATCTTTTACAAATTTAATGCAAATCTCAACGTTTGACGGAGTCTTTTCTGATCGGACAGTAAAAACATTTTTAATTCTGTGATTTTTATTCTCATCTTAAAAAACTGATGATCTAAAAACAATGTTCTGAACATTTTTCAATTTAACGCCAAACGTTGAAGGTTCTGTTCTGTCGTGAAAAATGGCACAAACGCTGTAAAGCAGGTCTCAGGTAACGATCTGAAATCTCGTCTCGATCTGGATGTTCTTAATCGATTATTAAATATCACTTTACAGAGATTTAACATCTTTGGCCAAATGACCGCTTTTATCAGATCGCTCTGCTGGGAGATCGTTTGAAGATCATCTACTGAACGATTCTTCCTCCAGAAACACATCAATCAGAGAACAGCTTCATGATCAGTTCCATCAGCTGCTGGTTTGAGTAGCGTAGCTTAAAGTTCCTGTTGGTTTGACGGTTGGTGTTGTTCTCTACGTGTTGCTGGGGTAAATCTGAGGTAGACATTTGGAGATCTGTGTTGGGGGGGAGCAGGGGGGGGTCTATCAAACCTAAAAACAGCTTAAAAAATCACAGTGATCCAAAACGGGTCGAGTCTCAACACTGACCAGACACGAGGACACAGCGTCCACCACAATCTCCACCCCAGTGAGGAGCAGGAGCATCAACACCGACGGAGAAAATATCTGAAGGTGTGAATCATCTAAACTCCTTTCAGATTGTTCCAGAAAGGTTAGACCCCACGATCACTTTTGACTTATTTAAACGTACGGACACACGGACATGAGACGACTGAAGACATACGGCTGAAGAAAGGTTTTTCAAACATTTATAAAACGTAATTCACACAACTGTAATGTTCTGTGTTAGATCACCTCCATCTCTCAGTGGAGTTACGATGAAGATCAAACATCCAGATGTTTAAATAAGTCAAAGGTGTGTGTGTGTGTGTGTGTGAGATACACACACACTCCTGAATTCACACACTAGGGGGCAGTGAGCACCCGTGCCCGGATCGGTGGGCAGTTACGTTAAACAGAGGTCGAGACTGTTTTCCGAAGCGTCTCCATCTAAAGTGTTGATCAGTTTGGTTCACAGGCCACGAAAAGCAGAATCTCAGGATATGAGAACATTTTAAAACTTAACTCTATTCTGATTATTTTATCTCATTCTGACCTTTTTATAGAGTTTATGTGTTAATTTGTAAAATGAGCGAAATAGACAGAACAACGTATAAAAGAGAAATGAGATCTTTGTTCTGATTGGTTCAGTGGAAGGAAAGCTTCTGATCTGACTGACTGGGGTCACTGATTGGCTGTGAGGTGGGGTGTCCAGCAGGGTACGGGACTGTAAGGCTGTGCGGTCATCTTTAAAATAGTCAGCGTTTTTCCCGTCAGGCGAGCGGTTCCGTTGTGGGGTTGTGTTTCTGAATAGTGCAACGTTCCTCCAGCAGAACTGGATCTTAAGAAAGGGCTACAGGACGAAAACAACCGCAGAGGAAATGCATCTTTATGAAAACCATGTAAGAAGTAGAAAAGGTCCCTGCAGACGGAGGTGGGGTGGGGTTGGTGGGTGGCGTGGGGTCAGTGCGGACGCATGTGGGGTGGGGTCGGTGGGTGGGTGGGGTCAGAGCGGACGAGGTGGGTGGGGTCAGTGGGGTGGTGGGGGCCAGTGATCTAGGTGTGGCTCAAAAGTGACGAGGTGGGTGGGGTGGGTGGATGGGGCCAGTGGCGGACGAGGTGGGGTGGGGTCAGGGTGGATGGGGCCAAAGTGACGCAGGTGGGGTGTACAAGTAGGGGTGGGGTTAGTGTGTTGTGGTGTGGGTTATTGAAAAGTGGTGTTGCTGGCAGGTTGACGCCTTCTCTCCCCGCTGCTCTCAGCGAAGTCCTCACGAGGTAGGAGTTGAGACACTTTTGTGGAGCGACTGATGTCCCAGCTCGCGCCCTCCTTGGTCTTGATGTCTTGGTAGCGGCATGTGACTCTGCCTCTTAGGTAACGCAGTTGGCCGAGAGAGGATCATGAGGTAGTGAATCTGCAAGAGAGAGGTCGAAAGGGCGACCACAGCAGGCTAACCATGTGCAGCAGCCACAGCTACAGCATCAGAGACTGGCCACCCTCAATGCACACACACACACATTCCACACATTCCCCACACACCCCCACCCACACACACACTGCACACACACCCCCTACACACACACACACACCGACACACACACCCCCTACACACACACCCACACACACACCCACTCACCCCTACACACACACACACACACACATCTCCAACACACTCCCCACCCACACACCCCCCAACACACCCCACCCACACACCCCCCTACACACTCACATTCCACACACCCCCACTGACACACACACCCCCACACACACACACCAACACACCTCCACACACTGACCTATCATCACCTGACTGCACACACACCCTACAAAACACACACACACCCTACACACACACACACCCTACACACACACACACACCCACACACCCCCCACACAAACACTGATACACTCTTACACACACACAATCGACACACTCCACACCTCCAAACGGAACAGATACTGCTGCACTGTTATCAGATATCAACAGTGGTGATGGTGGAGTTATTAGATGAGACGACAGAACGTGGAGGTCAGAGGCAGTATGATGGCAGAAGTTAGGGGCAGGTGCGAAGGCAGCAGTTAGTGAAGAAAAGTGTGAGAATACAAAATGAACGTCTGTGAAATGACGATCAAACCACCTTTGAGGTTTTGTAAAGAAAATGTTTATTTCGTACGTAAAAGGAAAGAAAAATAAGCTACATTCTTTCAAAATCGTAAGGAAGGAAATACTGGTCACGTAATACTGATTAAAAATCAACGACAGAGCTGTAAAGGCATGCAGTGTTCGTTAATATGTTTCAGCCAGCAAACATTTGGCTGCACGTTATCAGAGCGTTCGGCCTGCCCAGAAAGGGAGAGGGTCGTTCTCTTTATTAAATAAGTCGAATATTGTGAACGCCGCTGCTGACGTCCGATCTCCTATGAACGCCGCTGCTGACGTCCGATCTCCTATGAACGCCGCTGTTGACGTTCGATTCAGAGGAACGCTGCTGCTGACGCCTGACTTTTGCGAACGCCGCTGTTGACGCTCCGATTCAGAGGAACGCCGCTTGCTGACGTCTTCGATCTTCCTAGAACGCCGCTGTTGACGCCCGATTCGTATGAACGCCGCTGTTGACGTCTGACCAGAGGAACGCCAAGTGTTGACGTCCGGGATTCAAGTGAACGCCAAGCCGACGTCCGACAGAGGAACGCTAAGCCGACGTCCGACCAGAGAACGCCGCTGTTGACGCCCAATTCGCAGAGGAAATCCGCTGCTGACGTCCGACCAGATGAATTCGGTTTTGTGGGCGCATCGGGCAAAATGTTCTCGTCATAAGGATGATATGACGTCACAAAGGTACACGCTTTTTGATCAGACGGGAACGTGTTAAAAACGTTCTAATGAAAGTGAATCTCGAGACGCAACGGAAAACAACAGCTGGTTTTACCTGTAAACATGTTGGGGAAAGGAGGCGGAGCCTCTTATGGCAATTAAAGTTGGCAGAAGTGTCTTCTCCTCCTAACACAATATTATGCACATGTTTTAGCACCACATGTCCCTCTAGAGGGGACACAACATGCTACTGTCCAAAATGGTTTTTATAGACGCCTCTATCAGACCCTGATGACTATGTTTTCAGAAGCATTCAGGAATATTTATGAGCCTGTTTATCTCTCACGCTTAACACGCTGTACCTTTAAGACTCATGAAACTCATTCTGATTGGCTGCCCTGAATTGTCCTTGAGAATGCAGTCTAGGCTATGCTGAAACACTGCTCATAAATTCAGTATGAATGGGTGGGGCTAAACTGCTGTAGGCTGAATGGGTGGGGCTAAACTGCTGTAGGCTGAATGGGTGGGGCTGGGTTGTAGCTGAATGGGTGGCACTAAATTGCTGTAGGCTGAATGGTGGGGCTAAACCGCTGTAGGCTGAATGGTGGCTAACCGCCTGTAGGCTGAATGGTGGGGCTAAACCTGTAGGCTGAATGGTGGGGGCTAAACCGCTGTAGCTGAATGGGTGGGGGCTAAACTGCTGTAGGCCGAGGGTGGGGGCTAAAATGCTGTAGGCTGAATGTGGGTGGCGCTTAAACCGCTGTAGGCTGAATGGGTATGCAAACCCTGTAGGCCGAATGGGTATGCCAAACTGCTGTAGGCTGAATGGGTGGGGCTAAACTGCTGTAGGCCGAATGGGTGGGCTAAACTGCTGTAGGCCGAATGGGTGGGGCTAAACTGCTGTGAAAATAATGGGTGGGGGCTAAACCGCCAGTTGAATGGTGGGGGCTAAACCGCTGTAGGCTGAATGGGTGGCGCTAAACTGCTGTAGGCTGAATGGGTGGGGCTAAACCGCTGCAGTCTAATGGGTGGGGCTACACCGCTTTAAACCGAGTGGGCGGGGCTAAACCGCTGTAGGCTGAACAAATGGGTGTAGGCTGAATGGGTGGGCCAACTGTAGGCTGAATGGGTAATAAACCGCTGTAGGCTGAATGGGTGGGGCAACCGCTGTAGGCTGAATGGTGGCTAAATGCCAGGCCGAATGGGTGGCACCAAACCGTTGTAGGCTGAATGGTGGCACTAAACCGCTGAAGGCCGGGAATGGGTGGGGCTAAACCTGTAGGCTGAATGGGTGGGGCTAAAACCGCCAGGCTGAATGGGTGGGGCTAAACCCATGTAGGCTGAATGGGTGGGCTAAACCGCGTAGGCTGGAATGGGTGGGGCTAAACCGGCCAGAAGGAATGGTGGCGCTTAAACTGCTGTAGGCTGAATGGGTGGGGGCTAAAACTGCCGTAGGCCGAGTGGGTGGGGGCTAAACTTCGCCGTGAGGCTGACTGGGGGTGCCAAACATCTGCACGCCACTGAAGCCCCACAATACTGACTGGATTATATTACTGTATAACTTCTGGACGGAGGTTCCTTTCTCTTCAGGAACCCCAGCTAGGCTTGTTCTAGGTTGTGCTGATCTCTAGTGGTCGCTCGTAAAGGGGGGCTGAAGGCGAAGCCCACCCAGCTCCCCCCAGAGTCGAAAATCGCTACGTCTGTATACACGGCACTATTTACACATTGTGGCACAGGCTGTTGGAACGCTGGTTTGAATGCGGTTCTCCGGGTCCGCATGGTCGGCTTCTGCTGGGTTAACCGCAGTTAAAACTTAGTGCAACAGTCTTCTCTGCTCTTAAACTTCAGGAGAGCAAAGTTATAAGTGGTAGCCATCGCGATGAGCTGAGGAGAACACAGGGAACGGAGGTGAGAAACAAGGCTGAACCAAAACCCACTCAATAACATCTGCAGCCTCGCCACTTCACGGCTCGCTTAAAGTTCGATTCATTTGATCAGCTGATCAGACAAGAACGGTTTATGTTTGAGGTTTCTGTTTTACACTGAAGATGGTTTCTTTGAAATATCCGCTCACCCTTAAATGGAGCAGCAGGATGCAGCTTTGCAGCACTTTAAGACAGAAGTACCCTGAGTCCGATGTGGGGTGGGGTCTGATCAGACTGCGTTTTGCCACAAGAGGGCGTACAGTGCTTCCCCCACTGCTCTATAAAAGGCTCCAGAGGCTACTTTTGGTGTACCCTTTTGTGAAGATCATCACTACAGACAGACCTCCACATCACGCTGGAAGACACTGTCTGAGAAGCTCGAGGTCAGCTTTCAATGAAAAGACCACCATCAAACCTGAACTGGAACCCGCTTTCAGGATGAATCCAGGTTCTTTTTGAGTATGGAGGTCTCTCTGGTGGACTTCAATCCTGCCTTTGCTGTGAGGGACACACTGACCCAACTGCTGGTGTGATGATCTGGGGAGCATCGGTCATTACAGTCATTCACCCACGAGGGACCACGAGGGACACTAACAGCTCAGCTTATTGATGTGCAGACACCCGTGAAGACAGTCGCCTCTCACGCAGTGACTTCCAACTAGTAGAAGCAGCAGGATACGGCTCCACACTCAGCAAAGCGTTTCCCCAGGACGTCTCCAGCAGACTGCAGCACCTCCCTTGTCCTCAACCTAATATTTATGGGAGCAGCTGACACCAGCTTCAGTAACTCCACGAAAGTGGATCTACAGCCCAGCTGGAACATCTGTGGGTGAATGTTCTGCAGGATGCTGTACAGAACCTGTACCTCCATGATCAACCGGATCTCATCTTATATCCAGACCAGAGAACCAACAGGGATCTAGAACCTCCTTTCAGTACAGTTTAATAAACTCATCCCTTTACTCTGATACTGTAATTAATTACATCATCATTACATTCACACACAGATAGGAAGTCAATAGTTATACAATTATGTCCAAGTTCCCAGACACCCTTTCTGATCCATCTTGTGTCAAAGCACTCACTGCCACACAGATGGCAAATGCACACACAGCTGGTCTAGTCCCTGTAGAGAAGTACTGCCACTAGAATAGGACTCTCTGGAGCAGATAAACACACATGACTCTATTGCTCCATATGCCTAATAGCAGGCGCTCTGTAAAGATCTGGTAGTAGAGGCTGACCACTAATCTGATAGTTTAAAGAACCACATAGCTGGTTCTGAGGAGACAAAGCTTGGTACTTCAGGACACGTGGTCTGCTGTCTCGGATTCTCTATTTGGATGTCAGTACGGTGGTTCAGCTGTCCTGGGGACCGAGAGTGAAGCAGATGGATTTGCAGGATGTGAGAGGAAAGAAGAGGAGGCAAAAAATTCTAAAGTGGTGGAGAGCGTGACAACCAGCACACTCATGGAAGCCCTGACTGTGTACTGCATCACATCGAGGGGCGCTTGCAGCTCTGCCACCCAAAACCCCAATACACCATTAAAGAAGGAATCGACCAATCATTCCTAGTTTCACGCCGCTGGGACAGCTTGCACCGCACCCACTGCAGCTGCCGCCTGCTCGACTGGTTCAGACTGGTTCGGACTGGTTCGGCCCGGTCGTGCTGGAGCGAGTGAAGAATGGTTGAGCTCTGGGAAGCAGGCTGGATAAGGTCTGATAGCTGTTGATCTCCAAAACTGTGCTCTATTACGCCACCAAAAGGATTTACAGACGACCTTGTTTTGGAACATATGAACATACTACATTTCAGCGTGTAGGTTTGTGCCCCGCCTCAGCAGAACCACTGCCCTCCAGGAAGACCTGTGTGGGGTTAAGGAAGATGTAGTTCTCTGTGCTACAGGAGCAATGACTGTAGCTCCAGCCCGCACACATACAATAATATACAGGTGATAGGACAGGTAGAACTGAAAGAGAGGAAGACAACCATCATCATTTCATTTCCCTCCTGAAGACTCACTTTATCAATCCTCAGAGTGATCTATGCAAATGAGCTCTGTCCTGGTTGGCTGCCCTGTACTGTGCCTCATTCAGACAGTAGATTAGGCTGAAATGTACTGCAAACCACCAAGCTGAATTAATCAATGAAATGGGTGGAGCTAAACTGCGGCAGGCTGAATGGGTGGAGATAAACAGCTGTCAGGCCGAGTGGGTACAAACTGCTGTCGGCTGAGTGGGTGGAGCTAAACTGCTGTAGGCAGAGTGGGTGGGGCTAAACTGCTGTAGGCTGAAGTGGTGGAGCTAAACTGCTGTAGGCAGAGTGGGTGGGGCTAAACTGCTGTAGGCTGAATGGGTGGAGATAAACTGCTGTCGGCTGAATGGGTGGAGATAAACTGCTGTCGGCTGAGTGGGTGGAGCTAAACTGCTGTAGGCTGAATGGGTGGGGCTAAACTGCTGTAGGCTGAGTGGGTGGAGCTAAACTGCTGTAGGATGGGTGGGTGGGGCTAATCTGCTGTAGGCTGAGATGGGTGGGGCTAATCTGCTGTAGACTGGGTGGGTGGGGCTAAACTGCTGTAGGCTGGTAGGAGTTAGAATGGTTGTTTCTGCAGGAACAGATTAAGTTCAGCAGTGTTTACAGCGTCACTACATTTGACACCTTTTTCTTCTTGTTTCGGTGAAAGCTCTGAGAAACGCTGTTTACCTCACTGGAGTTACAAATGTCAAGGAGGGGTTGATCCGCAGGCAACACCCGGCGTGGCATTCCACGGGATAATTCCTGCAGGAGAAGTTATGTGTTAGCAGATGCAGCGTCTCAGCTCGTCAGCCTTTCTGAACGGGACTCTGCTACACAGATGTTTAGCACAGCTGTCATCATATATCTGCAGTGAATCCAACAGGAGAACATTTCCCAGCAGGACTGGAGTCCCAACTGTCCATTCCTTCACACAATGCTCTAGAACCAAACCCCCCGTCTCAGACCCACTGAGGACGAATGGGAGCTGCTGGTTTAGTCCCTAAACCGTCTAACAACAGGTCAAGTTTTCCTGAAATTCCCAAAAGCTGCACGTGCCTAGAACGTGGCTACATATGTACAAAAGTATTGGGACACCTGCTCATTCCCTGTTTCTTCTGAAATCAGAGTGTCTCCTGTCCAGGGAAGACTTAATGAAGAGGTTTATCTAAACAGTGTTACTGTCTGTTTAAACGAAACCTGTATTTACTTTTACTTATATTTACAGCTGTAAAGTGTTTTCACTCTGTAAGTTCTCCAGCGCCTGACGGAGGAACGGTGTGCGTACCGTACTGCCGCATGTCCACGCAGATGGACTCATTAGCGGGCAGGCTGGAGGACAGGGGTGGGAGCCCTCATGGCTGCACACGTCGACCACATGTTGTAGAAGAGAAGACCGGCACGGCCGAAAACCCAAACACACCCAGCCAGGCCACGCCCAGGATATACGTCAGAAACACAAACTAAGAAGAAGAAGAGAGAGTTTAAAATCAACACTGTAAAAACCACAACACAGTCACTAACGACTAGAACCCGTTTGCCTTTCATATTCGCACCAGAGTAACCTACAGATAGAGAGAGGGGGCGGGGCTAATGCTCAACCTGAATACAGACTCTGACTGATCAGAGAGAGGGGGCGGGGCTGATACTCAACCTGAATACAGACTCTGACTGATCAGAGAGAGGGGGCGGGGCATGGTCAACCTGAATACAGACTCTGACTGATCAGAGAGAGGGGGCGGGGCTGATGATCAACCTGGCCAGACCTGACTGACTGTAGAGAGAGGGCGGGCTGGATATCAACCTGCATACAGGACCTTCTGGGACTGATCAAAGAGAGGGCGGGCTGATGATCAACCTGCATACAGATTCAGACTGGATCAGGAGAGAGGGGCGGGCTGATATCAACCTGCATACAGACTCTGACTGATCAGAGAGGGGCGGGTTGATACTCAACCTGCATACAGACTCTGACTGATCAAAGAGAGGGGGCGGGCTGATGATCAACTCCAGCATGCTGGTGACTCTGACTGATCAGAGAGAGGGGCGGGCCGATACTCAACCTGCATACAGACTCTGACTGATCAGAGAGAGGGGCGGGGCTGATGATCAACTCCATACAGACTCTGACTGATCAGAGAGGGGCGGGCTGATACTCAACCTGCATACAGACTGACTGATCAGAGAGGGCGGGGCTGATGATCAACCTGCATACAGATTCTCTTGACTGGATCAGAGAGAGGGGCGGGCTGATACTCAACCTGCATACAGACTCTGGACTGATCAAAGAGAGGGGGCGGGCTGATACTCTCAACCTGCATACAGACTCTGACTGATCAGAGAGGGGGGGGTTGATACTCAACCTGCATACAGACTCTGACTGATCGAGAGGGGGGCGGGCTGATACCAACCTGCATACAGACCATTGACTGATTGTGAGAGAGAGGGCGGCTGATGATCAACCTGCATACAGACTTCTTGATCGATCAGGAGAGAGGGGCGGGCTGATACTAACCTGTATACAGACTTCTGGACTGATCAGGAGAGAGGGGCGGGCTGATGATCAACCTGCATACAGACTGCCTGATCAGAGAGAGGGGCGGGCTGATCAACCGCATACAGACTGTGTCTGATCAGACAGAGGGCGGCTGATTGCTCTTTTAAGCTCTCACAGAGCTCAACAATTTCAGAATACCAAAAGTCCTGAGAACAGATAAAATTGAGCATAAATTATAAAATAAAGGATATTGGGGTTGTTTTTATTTTAATGGTCGAATTCATACAGATGTTTCATTTCTGTTGATATTTATGTCTTAAATGAAGATAAATTAGAGGAGTGTAGGATCTCCTGACCATAACTCAGATTCGCTCTGTGTGACTGTCTCCTATAAATACTACAACGTTCGAGCTAAAGGGTCCAGAACTGTGGTGCTGCGTAATTCCTGCACTGTACAGCGGCGGATGACCGGCTGACCGTCCTGAGCTCTGTTGTCATGGTTTCAAACCAAACAACACCAGGATGGTGACAGAACAGCTGATCTTGTTTGTAGCAGCTTCTGTGACGAGAAGCAGGCCGACTATGAAAGCAGCCGCTGTTCTAAGAAGCATCCTGTGTGTTTACAACCACAGAGAGCCACAGTCTCGCTCCCCTCGCAGGAAAAGAGAGACAGACTGCACAAGGACTGTCTCTCGCCCTGTTTACAGAGTACAGACAAATGAACCTCAGACCTGGACTGAAGGTCTCACTACATTAAAATCACATCTGTTCTTTTTCCAAAAAACATCCTCTCGGTTCCTCTGATCACACAGGAGCTCTTTATGGTTCTATGATTCAGACTGTAGTTCATCTGTTTCTCTGCAGACTTTTATTCTCCCTTTCACTCTGATCTTCAATGATCAGGACCCCACAGGACCACCACAGAGCAGATATTATGTGGGTGGAGGGTCATCCACCCTCAGCATTCTCAGCACTGACTCTGGACTCAGAACAGTCCTTTAATCAGAAATGTCCAGCCGACAGCATCCTGTGGGCAGTGTCCTATGAGCACTGATGAAGGACTAGAGTGTCTAATAGAGTGGACAGAGAGGACAGAGAGCAGCACGGTGATAAATGGACAGTGAATGAGAAACAAGGAGGAGTTGATGATGTAACTCCAACTGTGTATATAAACCAGTCCATTTATCCTGCATTTCACTCAGCTGGTCAGAGACGGTCAGTACTGGTCAGGGTTGATGAATTTTCTGGATTGGTCAAAGATACATTTGATAATCATAATTAATTAAGGTTGGGTTGGTCAGGACTGGTCAGAGTTGTTCCAGGTTGGCTGGACATTTACCGTTTACACACAACCATATACAGGAGTGGGCAGGATTGGTCAGGGTCAGTCAAGATGGCCAAAGACTGGTCAGGAATAGTCGTACCATTGCACTGATACAGCGACCGCAGATGGTGGTCTTGAATTCGCTGTGCAGCTCTTTGACGGCGCTGGTGGTGTAGAAGCCCTCGGCCAGCAGAATGATCCCGTACAGGAAGAAGAAGGACGCGATACCGTAGATCACATACTGCAGCAGCTGGATTCTGCAGAGACACGGAGACAAAAACACTGCGTAAGGGTGACGTGTCCAAGAAACAGCTGCTCAGAAAATGTACATTAACAATCAGAGTGGGCAGCGACTGGTCACCTCCGGGGCAGGACCCTCCCCTAGCTATGGGGAACGTTTCTACTGAAGTAGCCAGTGAGTGGAAGCAGAAGGTAGGGGGTTCTAATAAAGTGTCCCCTACAAGCAGCATGTGGCAGTTCTGTGACTGAAACCTGTCTGTCCTCTGTCCCGCTGAGGGAAGGAATGAAACGAATGGCAAGCAGATGTGAACTCGGCTCCGAACCAAAACAAACAGAAACATAAAACCCGAGAGCTGATAGATTCCTGTCTGAGACCAGGAGGTTCTGGAGGACAGGGACCAATCAGGGCTCTCGGGATATCTAAACGCTGTCTCTGATGAAGAAACCTTTATCACACTGACCTTTCACTGAGGTCAGTCTCGTGCAGCTTGCATGCAGGACTAGAACATCCATTTTAAGAGTCACGGCAGAAGACGGTGGTTTAATATCTGCTGGAGGTTTATTTCGGTTCTGTGATCTTCTGAGGGTGATGAGTGACGGAAGACTGTTGGAGAAGTGGGTGTTTGGTGGGTTCTCCACTGTGAGAAGATGATGAGTTTATGATCAGCAGCAGCATAGTTACAGTCAGGACCTGTTACAGGGATTAAACCCTTTGAGAAGGAGCGATTAGGATGCTGGATCTCTTTGCTTGTCCCCACAACCCCTGCACTCCGACCATGTGGGATAAGACGCTGACGATGGTGGTGATGACGATGCTCCTGCTTCTGCACAGACTCAACCAAACAAAACACACACAAAAACGGGGTCCTACTTACATGTCGGTGAGCATGGCATTGTCGGCAGCGACTTTGGAGAAGTGTGTCTCCAGGATTCCGTGGGTTCCTGCTCAGGGCCACGGTCCACACCCCAGAACAGAGCCACTCCAGAGAAACACAGGATGGTGGCCACCAGAGAGGCGTAGGGGACACCCCCGAGACATTTAATGCAGCAGTCAAGGCAACCTAAAGAACACACACACACACTCAGTACATCTCAAACACCAGCCTGCAGTCAGTCGCTGTCCTCATGTCCTCCTCATTTTGGCAGAGACACAATGTAACACCAGTAAAAGCTCAATGCTGGAGGACTTTAAACCCCTCCAGCCCACTCTGTGCTGAGTGTCCGGTTCTATTGTATGGTCATGCTGCTTAATGTTATTTAACAACCTCTTGGAACAACATAGCAACCACCTGATATATCAGAGCAAGCACAGCAACCCCATAGCAACAACTTAGTAACCCCCTTTGCAACTAGGCACTTGGGAATTGCTGCAACTGAGCAAGGAATGTTAGGACAGGGTCGGGTCAGGGACAGTGCATCATCATTCTGATGGCAGCAAGGTGCTGATCCCGAATTTAACGCCGAGCTTCCAGCCCGATCCTGGAAAAAGCCCGGCACGCTGTTTTCGTGAGACAAAGGACATGAAAACAGAAACCAGAGAGACAGGGGCCTTTTCAGATCACAATGTGGTTGCTTTGTCCGGCGGACACTGGTCTTTCCCGAGGCTGGTGAATAGCTGTTACCATGGCGACGGGTTTAAATCACAACTAGGCACATGGAGTCTGCAGTGGAGTTTCACACACACACACACACACACACACACACACACACACACACACACACACACACACTCAGTGGAGGGGTCGATATGAAGGCTAGGGGGCTCGGAGGACGGCGCTGCGGTTGCAGTTCCATTACTGCCCGGTGTTGTGTTAGGGTCTCGGGGGAAATCTGCTAGCCACCTCCAAACGCTGATGAGGTAATGAGTTCTGGAAGTGTTACACTGATGGAGAGCTCTGGACTCAGGTCACAGGGTTGATGAGTTCCCCAACAGCGGGTTCTCCACGTTCTGTTTATTTAAGGAAACACAAGTGTCAAACCCAGGCAATCCTGATACACCCGCAGCTGCACCACACACACCACCACACTGGGGTCACTGCCTCGCTGAGAACAGACCACCACCCAACAATATCCATCACCTGACACAACGTAACATCACCATTGTCTCTTTATAGAGTTTCTATCTCCTGCAGAACTGCACGTTGTTCTGCCACCTGTAGAAAACCCTCATTCTGCACCACCTTAAAGCTCCCCACCTGTTTTCTCAGCTGGGGCCACTTTATCAGAAACACCTACATGAGAGCTTCACAAGGCGAATTATGACAGGCCAGGTTCATATCCTCCAACACTCATCACACACACATTTACCCTCCGACTGATGACTTTCACATGCTCTCGGGCAGTGACGGACAGAGAGAGAGAGAGAGGAGAGAGAGAGAGAGAGAGAGAGAGAGAGAGAGAGAGAGAGAGAGACAGACAGACAGACAGAGAGAGAGAAAGAGACAGACAGAGAGAGAGAGAGAGAGACAGACAGGACAGAGAGAGAGAGAGAGAGAGAGAGAGAGAGAGAGAGAGAGAGAGAGACAGAGAGACAGACAGAGAGAGAGAGACAGACAGACAGAGAGAGTGAATGCTGCAGGGGTGAGGTGCCACACTGGTGCTGTTATAACGGGGTCATGTGACTCGGTATGTAAAGTTGAAGCGGTCAGTGTGTTCAGCGGTCAGTTAACCATTAATAAATGTATGATGATGCACAATATGCTGTTTATCAGATCTGTGTCCTGATACTTCTGCAGTATCGTCCACACTCAGAGCAAACACTGCTGACCGCCAGCAACTCTGTCCAAATATGGGTTGTTACAGAGACGATGGGCGAATCCAACGGGTCGGGGAGGCCTCGCGCTTCCGGAGCGTTCTCCAGGACACACCACCCCAACCAGCTGACCACAGAGCGGCTTCCGGCCCACAATGCACCAGCAGCCACTACACCCTGAGCCAAACTCCTGCTGCCCTAGTGACCGGTCCACACACACACACACACACACACACACACACACACACACACACACACACACACACACACACAGCTGTGTGTTCCATCCGTTCCCACCTCTGCCAGAACCTTAGTGTGTAATCAGATGGGACTCTCTGTAACAGAGTCTCTTAGAGGACACAGGCAGGACGTTCACGGTCCTAGACGACCAATAAAATACCAGGAGCTTGGGGGTGATGTTAACTACTGCTGCCATGTTGTCGTCAGCACATTTCCCCACACACACACACACACACACACACACACACACACACACACACACACACACACACACACACACACACACTTCAGTTCAATCCACTGAACGTGTTCAGTCCAGATGATTCACCCAGTTGCATTTCATTGTCTATTTCTTTAATCAACTCTTGATTCAGTGAAGAGTCCCATATCACGGATCAACATCAGAACCACTTCCCTGCATTCACCACTCCACACGCTCCGACCCGAGTCCACACGCTCCGACCCGAGTCCACACTCTGACCCAAGTCCACACACTCTGACCCGAGTCCACACGCTCCGACCCGAGTCCACACGCTCCGACCCGAGTCCACACGCCCGGACTCCGAACCACACTCTCCGACCCGAGTCCACACACTCCGACCCGAGTCCACACTCTCCGACCCGAGTCCACACTCTGACCCGAGTCCACACGCTCCGGCCTGAGTCCACACTCTCCGACCCGAGTCCACACTCTGACCCGAGTCCACACTCGACCCCGAGTCCACACTCTCCGACCCGAGTCCACACCGCAGACTCAGAACCAAGCTGAGGCTGCTTCTGCTCTGAAATGAGCCTCCACCTGTGCACAGGTAAACAGCCAATCACACAACACCTCCTCCAGGACCTGAGTGAGACCCACGGTCAGTGAGTGTAAAGCAGCTGGAAAGAAGTTTGTACCTCTTTTCTCCTGGCTCAGCTCCTGACTATCCTCCGAGCACGTTTCCATAGTGATGGAGAACACAACCACCAGCAGTCCCTACACCTCTCTCGCCCTCTCTCTCTCACTCTCTCGCTCTCTCTCTCTTGCTCGCTCGCTCCGTCTTCCTCACAACTCTTTCTCCAACTGCTCCTCTCTCACTTTCCTCTCTCTCTCGCACAGTTTTTCCTTGCATGTCCAGAGAATCGCACTCAGAATGACAATCAGGCCCTGCCCTTTCAGTGTGTGTGTGTGTGTGTGTGTGTGTGTGTGTGTGTGTGTGTGTGTGTGTGTGTGTGTGTGTGTGTCCACACAATCAGCAGTTCCACATTCCCACCCCATCAGAATGCCGGCAGACCCCCTCCTCTACTCTAAGGGGCGCCATATGTCTCCACCGCATACATTACAGCACGGACCATAAACACACACACACACACACACACACACACACACACACACACACACACACACACACTTATACAGACAGACTCTAACAGAACTCCAGATTTGTGCAAGTTGTAATTTGCACCATTGAACCAGGAGATGACAGATGAACAGAAGCTCTCACAGGGTGTGTGTGTGTGTGAGTGTGTGTGTGTGTGTGTGTGTGTGTGTGTGTGTGTGTGTGTGTGTGTGTTTGGGGTGTTATGGGGGTGAGAGGGGTGTTTCTGCCCACATAAAACCACTTCAGCAAATCTGCAAGCTTTTAACTCCGCCACCAAAACCCAGTAAAACCAGTGGAATTCCAACACTGTCACGCTCTCACACACACACACACACACACACACACACACACACACACACACACACACACACACACACACACACACAGACGGACGGACAGCAGTGTGGCTGAGAGCTCAGTAAAGGAGGGGGTGGTTTGTGGTGATCACACTGAACCTTGTTCATTACAGAATTATCGGAGCTGAAACGCCGGAGACACTGATCCATCCACAGACACACCACCCCCTCCTCACCTCCCGCACGGCTGCAATCAAACCCCGGACACATCAAGCAAATTACGGCAGTTACTCCTGATGAACTAATGTGATTAACTGGGATCACATTCATAACCTATTAATGATTAACTACAAATATAATCAGATTAATTGTAGTCCTGCTCGCAGACACACGCTGACACTAAGCTCCGCCCACACACACCGACCCCGGGGCCACCCGAGGGCCCTTCCTAACTTTTTCCCATGGAGTCTGGAATGACAGCTCAAGTGCTGCAGCCTGAGGACAGCTGCTGATGCTGGAGGCCAGGTGCAGCCAGGTTGGTGGGGGGCCTGTGGGGCCCTGCTGGGGCCTGGGGGTGGGGGGGAGCATTGTGCACCAGGCATTGTGGGCTGAGGCTAAGGATCAATAGCCTGCTAGCACTCACTCACCCGGAAGGCTGGAAGAAAGCTCGCCATACAAACCAGGAACGTTCTCATGAACTGAAGGGGCTTCAAGTCCTCACACACACACACATCCACCCCACACACACACACACACACACACACACACACACCTCCTTCAGCTGTTTGTCACAACAGGGATGAATGCAGAGAGGCTCCAGGAAGGTGCTGAAAGCTGGGATGTTGGTGTATCTGTGAGAACGTGGTCTGAAGAAGGAACAGTGATGCAGCTCAGAGAAGGTTTAACACCTTCTGGATCAATGAGTACAAACTCCATCTTTAGAGGCTGTACTTCACTTCGAGGGTCTTAATTACAGTAACAGTGTAATGTTTAGAGGCTGTACTTCAGCCTGGTATGGTTTCACGGTGATGATCTGCTTCGAAACAGTGTTCTACTACACCAGCAAGATCAACCACGGTGGAATCAGTCTTCAGGAGGAATCTGGAGAAACATCTGTCCGACTGGAAGCCACTGAACGTTAGATTAACTTCTCTCTGCAGAACCAGTCAGTGCTGGTGCAGCCTGTCCAGCTCTTCTAATCCAAAGTGCAGGACTGACCCACTTTGTTGTGCGTCGCTGTTTCTAACGTAGTTACTGATTGTATTGATTTACGCTACAGTACCGAGCAGAACGCTCCATTACACCCCAACAGCTCCAACACCGACACACTGACCTACTAAACCACATCAAACCACAGCTTTCCAAACACCACGAACTGAACACGGGGACGTAACAGCGGGGGGCCGAAAGCAGAACCCCCACCCACTACAGCCTTAATGTCCTCAGTGCTGCAGCTACTGCTGATGAAGCACACGGGTGAAGCAGAGATTCACTGCTGAAGCTTCACCGTAACAGTGCGGAAAACAGTTCTACAGCTCTTTTACTTTTATTCAACCTGTACCTCGTCACCCAACGGCACAGTCAACAGAAAGGCACGAGCAGGAAGTACACCGTTAGTGGGGTGGTTGTAATGTTATGGCTGATCAGTATGAGAGCACTGGGAGTGAATCTGACAGTTGGTGCAGTAGCTCAGAGCTTCAGAGACATAATGAGACCGCTGGGAACGCAGGACTTGGCTGACCAAACCAAAAACACAATTACCCCGAAACCCTGCCATTATCCCAGCTGAGGAACCGGAGCCGATTACAATCGGATGAGCTCCCCAGAGAGGCGGCTTCATGAACGTTAGTGGGCTCTGGAGAAAGTTGGACTCGGAAGAGATCTTCATATTTGGACTTGAAATTGGACTGGACGCAACAAAGCTTTCAGAGCAGACAAATGTCCCCCCTTAAATCTGTGCTGGGCTCACTGTGGAACAGAGGAGCCAACAGCAGCTTATCTTCATCTTCATCATCATCATCATCATCTTCATCATCATCATCTTCATAATCATCGTCATCATCATCATCTTCATCATCATCATCATCATCATCATCATCTTCATCTCCATCGTCAGCAGCAGCACACTCATCCGCAGGACCGTTTCCCGTCCTGGACGCTGCAGATAAGACATCTTTTGTGTCCAATTTCAGAGGAGGGACTTGATTTGGTTGTATAATTGATTTTCACTACGATCCTCAAAAGATCAATCAACTCCATCAACCAGGTCATTCACTGTTTCTTCCTGCTTTACTTTGAGAAACTGTCTCCACTGTCCAGGGAAGACTTTGTACTAGACTCTGAACAAGAGATCTAGATTCAGGAACGAGAGTAAAACCACCGAAGGTTGCAGTGTGGTACGATCACGGCCTACTTCTACACCCCCGTCCGCAGCAGCGGTACACCGGGACCCCTGAGTCAGCGCGGCTGTAATTGCATGTTTGTGTTGCTGTTTGAAACATTTGGAGAGGTTCTGCTCTTTGAGGTTCCTGGCGGCCGCTGGCTGCCCTCTCATGTAACTTCACACCCCTCTGGTTGGCACCGTGGAGCGCACTGTGGTCAGAAGAAGGAGCTGACGGGAAGCCAACCCTAAATGCTCCAGACTGAGGCTGTTATCTGGGACCGAATTTCTCAGCCAATCTCTAGAACAGCGTCCAGATCTGCTGTGTGGTGCTCGTTTGGGTTCTGACAGACTGGGTGACGGGCCAGAGGTCGGCGGCGTCAACCCTGAATACCAGTCAACCTCAACGAGCTTCTGTAACTCCGCCCCATAAGAGCACGACCCGAAACACTGTGAAACGTATCCTGAAGTACCCTGAGGTTCTACCACCGACCACTCGACAGACCCACCCAGACCGAGCCCCTCTCAGACCGGGTCATTAAAGCAGCGCTGGACCTGAACACGGCCTGATGAATATTCATGAGGACCGACAGCTGCCCTATTGAACCCTTTCAGAGCGGAGCTGAACAGAAGACAGGAGAAGTGAGACGGGGGGAACCGAGGGACGGGTTCTTTATCCTCTCAGAACGTGTGAACACAGAGGAACGGTCTGGATCATCCATGTTTTCTGTGACTGATGAGAAGATTCACCAAAAATCCTGTTTTTAATTGGAATAAAAATTCAATTTCACATGAATTTGTTTCTTTAAAATTTTTCATTTCAAACAAAATTCACAATTTCACTAAAATTTCACTTTGTTCTTCTTAAACTTCAGACGTTCATTTTCATTCTCAATAAAAATATTTCATTTTAATTCGTAAATATAATTATTTTTCAGGTCCATCAGGTCCAAGGTAATCGACGTTATTCCGGTTGACCAGGAGCTGTGAAAGTCTCAGATCTTTACAACAGCGCTGACCACTTGCTCCACTGGTCTGCTCTGAGAGCAGCTCTCCGTCTAAAGCCACCAGCTGACCGCTCAACAGGAGGTCAGACACCCACATAGGCTGCACCTTTCAGAAAAGTCCCTGACCTTTGACCCCGATTCTTCTGCTCCCTCACCGAGCCATGAAACCACTACAATGACTCCCAGCTGAAGTGTGTGAACCAGTAACAATACCGCCGCCCGGAGGTGAGCTCCAGACGCTCCGCAGGCTGGACGTCCAGCCGTATGGGACTGTCCCCTGCGGGCACCATGGCAACCAAAGAGCAGACACCCTCTGTACTCATGGCGTCCACACTGCGTACCTGACCCAGCCAGCCAGGAAGAATGTCACCGCTGAAGCAGGAATTTCTGAGATTCCTGAAGAAGAATCTGCTACAACATCCGGAGCCAGAATAGTCATCTGCCCGGAATAATGGAATAATCCTCTGGCTCGAATCAAACATTCCGAATGTTCCTCAAACCCAGTGCCCTGTGATTCGGCTCTGGAGTCTCCAAGAAGAAGGGTTTCACGTGGATTCGGACACTGGATGACTGTTTTCTCCACTATACTGTACGTCTAATTACTTATGGACACCCCATACATCTAATTCAGCATTGCTGACACAGATGTGCAAGTGCACACAGTCCCTGTAGAGAAGTGCTGCCAATAGAATAGGACTCTCTGGAGCAGATAAACAAACATGGCTCTATTGTCTCCATGTCTAATAGCAGGTGTGGACTAGAGGTTACAAAGACCCCCAGCTTTGAGCTGTGGAGCAGTGGAACCGTGTTCTCTGGAATGATGGAGCTCCATACAGAACTTTGGGATGAACTGGGAGGTGGTGAACTGGTTAAGATGGCTAGTTATGATTAGTTATGCTGGTCAACCATTAAATCAGCTGGTTAAGACGTGAAGGACGTTCTCTTGGAAGAGCAGCTTTGAAAAGCCTTCCCAACTCCAACCATTAAAGAACTCACAGCAGCTACCAGTAGAAGCTGGTTCTGAGCAGGGTTTCCAGCAGGGCAGTGAAAGAATGTGATCCAGACGTGCGAGAGTGCTCGCGAGACAACAGTCCAAAACAACAGCGCGAACATGAGCTGGTGTCTGAGGAGTGGCGAGCTCCACAGCGAGAGAGGGAAACTGTGAATCACTGCTTTTGGCTCCTGAGCTGATGGTTCACACTGCCGCTTTCAGCACGGCCCCTCTAACTGGGCTCCGACCCCATCACAGCTCCGAGCTGCAGGGTCACGCGGTCTCCGCGGTCATGTTCTCACTGCGAGGGTCTACAGTCACACTAATAATAATAACGGTTATGTCGGTTTATCAGATGAGAGCAAGCACTGAGATCCAAATCCACCAGTGAAGCCGATACCTTTTTCCCCACAATGCCTATAAGACCTCTGTATGTAAATGAGTTCTGTGCTGATTGGCTGTCCTCCTCCTATAACTTCAGGAACAGTCCAGGACAAACTGATACAGGCTGAATAGGTGGGTGGGTCTAAACCACAGCTGTCAGGTGCACAGGCGGAGCTAAACTGCTGTTGCCCAAAATGGGTGGGTCTATCTTAATATATTCTGAATGGGCGGGGCTAAAGTGCTGTAAGGTGAATGGGCGGGGCTAAAGTGCTGTAAGCGGAATGGGCGGGGCTAAAGTGCTGTAAGGTGAATGGACGGGGCTAAAGTGCTGTAGGGTGAATGGGTGGGGCTAAAGTGCTGTAGGGTGAATGGGCGGGGCTAAAGTGCATGTAGGAAGTTTAGAGAAACTGTTGGAACTACATTAACTCTTAAACAGACGTGACGGAGAGTAATAATACCCTGCGTTTAGTTTCCGTGAGACAGTTGCGTCTCGGCCACCTGTTGGGATCACATGACTGATCAGAATTCCCAGGAATGTCGAATTAGAAGGCAGTAGTTTTTCTCCAGGGGTTTCAGTGTCCCAGCACTGGGCAATTAGTGAGATACGGGGGACATTAACGTGTCTCCAAACAGCATTTCAGCTTTTGTTCTGTTTCCCGAGCAGAACGCTCTCCCTGGACATGCACAGTATCCCATTACACCAGCTGTCGACCCATCCGGAGACAAAGTCCAGCTTGCAGTCCTCCAGGACGGCGGACCACAGAAGTGTGACCGGAGCAGATCACAGGAGAACCAGAAGAGGGTGAATTACAGAGGGGTTGGATCACCTCCTTAAAAGGAAGTTCGGTGTGAAATCAGATGAACGAGTGGGACGTCTGACGAGCGCTTCTTCAGTTCATCACAGGACTTTTCAGTCACATGACAAAGGAACCCAACCTTTTCTGATTCGGGACACTTTCATACGTGGTTCTGACACACAAACACAAACACACACACACACACACACACACACACACACACACACACACACACACACACACACTGAGCATTAACATGTGTCCTGGGTGATCCAATCAAAAGTATCCACTACAAAGTGTACAGGTGTGGACGGGGGACAGTGCACAGACACGCTGAAGTCCAATCACTCAAACCACATTTGGAGGTAGACAGAGACGTATGTGACCACATTACCGAACGCCAGGACTAACCAGATCAAACGACCATGATGGAGAAAGAACTTCCACCACGGTTTGGAAAAAGCACTTCTCATCTCCATAAACACACCCCCAGGGTCAGCGACCCGTCACGTCCACGCTGAATGGTTCCTTTAAGGTCTGCTCTGGGTTTTAATGAGGCGTAGCTCCGGATTTTCAGGAATCCCAGAAAAACGGAGACGGGAACCCTGTGGCTTTCTCATAAAACCAGTTCAGCAGCTTGTCACTGAAAACTCCAACAGATGAAAACAGATGAGGAACCAAGAGGATGTTCTAAACGCAGTGAAGCGTCCTTATCTCACCACTGACCAGGTTTACCGCCCCCTCAGGATTTCAACCAGAGCAGTCAGAGGTTTTTAATCACACCGACTCCAGGAAGGTGAAGGTCAAGAACGTCCTGCTGAACATCAGACCAGTAGAGACCAAACCTTACTGATATAGAGTTGGGCTGTGAGGATCTCTGGAGTCATGGAGCTCCATCCAACAGTACCTGACCTCACTGATGCTCTCAGTCTCTCAGGGCTGAATGCAATCAAATCTTACTTACATCAAATATTCCAACACCTAGTGTAAAAAAAGACCCCAACCACCCACGCCGTCCCGTCCCCCGAACAAACTCCACCCCACCACCTTCAACAGAATCTCCAGCCCCACTCAAAGACCCACCGGAGTGTTTCAAATTCAGTGTGTGACGTCAGGCTGGTATTTTAAGCTCCAGCGTTCCCTGATGGACATGCAAATGAAGTCTCGAGGTGATTAGTGTGCGGAGGGCTTCGGTCAGGAGGCTCCCAGGAGCTCTTTGTCTTAGTTGAGCAGCAGAGATACAAAGAGCCGTCTGTGGGGACTGAATGTTCTCCAGCGGCCGTGAGCCAAGAACCCCCCGAGCCTTCAAACTGGCTTTCAAACCACTCTGACCAACACTTTCACCCGTATGGTTCAAACAAGCCCAGAGGACGCTGGGAAAAGACTCTTCGGTCCAGAGGAGAACCTGAAAGGCCTGTGAATGAGTGAGGTTCTGCTGTGTTCCCCGACACTCCAGTGTCTCAGTGTGGGAAAAAGACAAATTCATCTCAGAACAGAACTGATTTTTCAATCAATCAAAGTCCAGCTTTACAGAAATCCAGAACCGAGTCTGACCCGAGCAGGCAGCGGCGACGGCGGCAGAGACAGTCCCTCAGACTGGGAGGAAGAGAGGAACCCGTCCTCCTCTGGTCCACACCAGAGAGCACATACACAGAGAAGGTTACGTGGCAGCAGATGTGATGTTATGTGGGAGAGGAAGTGTGAGCAGGATACGGGATCAGTGTTAGTGGGATGAGTGGGCATTTAGTGGGCATTTAGTGGGCATTCACTTTTGGGGCATGAACCCTGTCAGACATGCTGCCAAAGATACCACAATCAGAAGAAAGATGGTGACCTCCTGGTAGGCCTGTGTAAACACTCCGACACTGGGAGACGGAGGTTTAGAATGAGGTGCAGGGAGTCCAGCTGTAGCCGCTGCTCTGTGCCATGACTGCTCCACCCGCGGGCAGGAGTAAGTAGGACAATCTGGAAAAAAGGATCGATCTGGTTTCACTCTCAGCCTCATCCATACCATCCACACACGGAGAGGGGGTCCTGAGTGGGTTTGTGTGTGTGTGTGTGTGTGTGTGTGTGTGTGTGTGTGAAAGACAGAGAGAAAGAGAGAAGCATTATTTCACCAGGACCTTCTGGAAATGTGTGAGTGGAACAAAAACAAAACATCTGACGCTGACGCCTTTTTTTCCCCCACAAAGAGGGACAGATCACAGACCCCCCCCCACATCACACACACACACACACACACACACACACACACACACACACACACACACACACACACACACTCTCTCCAGCTCTCAGACTCGGCCTCGCGGCCCCCCTGAACGCCGTCTGATAAACACACTCACACCGTCAGTAAACAGTCTGGATTAAAGCGAATCTCTGACAGCGCAGCGTTTGTTTCTCAGGGTTTTAAAGCGATAGTCCAGCCAACGGTCAAACGCCTGCTTACACTCCACCACTTTACACCAAGTGTTCAGAGACACTCCAGATTTACACATTCCAGTTCACCCAGTCACCCCAGTACATCCCAGTCAGGCAGACAGCTACACTGGCCTTGCAGCCCAGTGCTCATTGGTGGGACGGTACATACATGCTGTGTGCGTTTGGGGTAAGGAGACCGTCCTTGGCCATGTGACAGCGGGACAGTTCTGGAACTGTGGGTGACCTCTGGGGGCCAACCGCGGATTTAGCCCCCAACCCCGGGCCTCTGAATAGGCCTTCAGTCATGGGCAGGGGGTCCATCACTTCATCTCACAATTAACAATGACCCTCTTTGTCGGGGCTGAAAATCGAAATGAAATTGAGAAACACAGAGTGAAGAACTGATCCGCGGAGCCGTGCAGGCTGGGAGCTGCCGGACAACCAGGATGTCGGAAACGTAAGCGTAATATAAGACTCCGCTCTCATTAGTGGCGTGAAACAGCGCAGCCGTAGGTTTCCACGAGCGGCCTGCCAAACCGTAAATGTGGTGGTTCTGGATGGGGAACCTGGCCAAATGGAAGACGGCCCGGAACAGCCGATGATGAAACTGTAAACACAGCTCATCCTGCTGCTATAGGACCAGACATCGATTCCTGACCCACATTCCTGCAGGCCGTCATATCTGCTGCAGGCTTTTCGTTTTGATTTTCAATATTTTATGTGAAGTTGACGTTTCCTCGGTTCTACTGAGCGCTAGCTTCATCACACTTTGGTTCTGTTCAGATAAATGTTCTCCTGCAAGACGGAACATCCCAACCGTGCAGATCCAAAGTTCTTCAGAAACAGTTGGGAGGGGGTGGTCCTCAGGGTAAGCCCCGGCCCAACTCCCCACCCGTTTGACCCTGACATGCTGCACCCAAACACGGTGCAGGCAGGACGGTCCGGGAATCCCACGGAACTGAAGACTGTGAGGAAGACGTGGATGAAAATCCCTCAAACAAGAGC
Source organism: Acestrorhynchus altus (assembly GCA_034509495.1). Taxonomy (NCBI): domain Eukaryota; kingdom Metazoa; phylum Chordata; class Actinopteri; order Characiformes; family Acestrorhynchidae; genus Acestrorhynchus; species Acestrorhynchus altus. Next base: position 7,625,605 of record CM067509.1, on the reverse strand, counting down.
TGAAAGACTCACCAAAGGGGGCGCTATGGTACTGACCATGAATCATAGCTGTTCACAGTAACATTCATCAGCAGGTTTCCAACCACCTTAACCATCCAACACCAGCTTAGACCATCTGAAAGTCATTACCAGCAGAAGCTGGTCCTCAGCTGGATTCTCAACATCTTAATGTTCAGTTGTCGGTTCTGAAAGGCTCTGCGTGTTTTACCGTTTGAGAAGTTCCTTTGTCTCCACGTCCAACTTTCCCTACAGTGCTGACGTCATCGGAGTGATGGCACTGACCGCTCATTAGGATAAGCAAATTACACAGTCCTGCAGCGTCCTCCAAACCCCACTGCACAACAAACCAACTCTCACATTACACATAAACAACAGGGCAACTCGGGGACCTGCGGGACGCTCCGAGCCAACGGTGAGTAAGACTTTCCGAGACTGTGTTCAGAACAACAATCTTTCAGGCCAAAGAGGAGTTAGCACAGAAAGTACAGCAGCACAGAGGAGCTTCAGAAGGAATGAAGAGCCTCTAATCAGGGTCTAAAACAGAAAGAACAGAGGAGACGTGTCCAGAGATACGGTCAGAATTGGCTGTAATTCATTACTGGTAGCTTAAAGCAGTCACAAGACAGCGCTGCAGTTCCAGGATCTGATTCAATTTTCCACTGAAAGAGACGTTTGGAGATGGATCTGTAACCAAGCAGACACACCGCTCAACTGCCCAACATCAAAGTCCTTAAAGCAACAAACACAGTCCCTCCACCCACCACGCAAAAGTCCAAAAGTCACGTGACATCAGAATGTGAACTGATTATGAGGTGTCACCTCAGAGGTAACGTATGGTTTGGGAACGTGAGGTGTTATCCTGAGACAGAGGCTTACCACTGGTCAGGGTGCTCACTGCAAGGAGACAGGAATTATCGGGAGTTTGAGTGAGGCGTGATCGTGGAGCAGATGGATGAGACATTCCCTTTACAACGTGGTGCAGGCAGTAACGGCGTCACGTGTCCCAGGAACACGCCATGGAACCAGTTCTGAACACCAGCACTGGTTTCCCTTCCCTGGTTACCAGTAAGAAACGAAATTTTATTGATGGTTTAAAGCCCCCGAGTCCGTATTCAACCACCCGCTTTTAAGATCCTCACAAGCCAGAATGGAACCAGTTCAAGAACCGGAGATCTTTCGATGGAAAAGGCTTATGAGAAACAGGCGGTTTTGGGGGCGGGGCTACAGAGATGAGTCTGGTGATAACATTGGTTGGCAAAGTTAGTCTAACATCTCCTACAGTAAAGAGAAGGTCAGATCAGATCCCCAACACGTCTCGACTCGAGCTGGCGTCCGAGACCCATCATACCCCAACATTTGTTAGCGTGGTTTCTGCCGCGGTTCTCTATAAACCTGCACTAAAGTTGGTTCCCCTCGGCTCAGAGGAGAGCTCTCTGACTGTGAGAGAGGCCAGAAAGTGTGGTTACAGAGCTGGATGGTTTCCTCATGAGTCACTGCAGAACAACAACATGGCATCAGCAGTAACTCACAAGACCACTTCAAGGCATCCTGACTATACTTAGACCTCCAGTTCCAACACACGGCCGGGGACATAATACAATCCAGAGCTGCAGCACCTCAAACCATCAGCAGGTGTGGAGCCCAACGCCAAACTCTACTTCCTGATACAATACAGATACGTTAGATCACACAGCTCAGCCATAACATTAGGACTCTCACTGTCCACCCCATCAGCTCCTCGGACCACACGGGAGCTCTCAGTGGTTGGTGGTTGTAATGTAGTTACTATGCTGTTGTAAAGGGTTGTTTTGTGTTGTTAAACGGATACTATGGTGTCCACTGTAGTTACTGGGGGGTTGCTATGGTGTAGTGACTTTATCAACTGGTCTGAATCGGACCCATTCAGCTTCCTCGATGTTCTGACCATACTCATCGTCCACTCAGGCAGAGAATTCCTCACACTTATAATATCAACACATCATTATTTAACTCTTCAGAGTAATCCTTTCCATCCTGGATCAGCACTGGTCGGCCTCTGACATCACGGATAATCCAGTTACAGACCTGAACTGATTCCAGATCAGGACTCTGGGAGGGGTCACTGTCTGTGTGACCATATGGTACAATGACTAAACGCAATTAATAACAAAAATAATAATTTTTCATTTGTTCTCTTCATTTCTGCTGGCTCTGTAACTCCGCCTCCTTCACTGTAAAACCCCCCCATTTGTCATCACAACCATGTCTGTTGCATAAAGGTCTCTGATTGGCTGCTTTCGTCCCTGCCGACTCCTCGCGAAGCTCTTGAATATGCATTCAGATCCAAGACCACATCCTCAATTCCCCCTGATCCACGGAAGGCCTTCAAACAAAGTTCAGCATCCCTCCAGCACCCCCACCCCCCCAGCCCTCCCCAGGACGTCTTTGCCACTGGACAAAACAGAGACAAAATGTCCAGTCCCAAAAATCTATACACAATCCAGTCATTCACCAGCGTCCAAACAGCTGCAACACAAGCCTTTACAGTAAAGGTTAACACTGAACTGTGGCCTGAACATAAAGCTCCCAGTGCTGCAACACTGACCAGTATCCTCCCAGTACAGCCACAACATTCACACTGCAGGCCTTCTCCAGAGTCTTCTGTTTGGTCCACAGTACAAAAGTATGTGCTGGTGAATGGACTTAAAGACCCCTTTCATGGGACACTGAATTTTCCTTGTTGTCCTGGTTCTAAAACATTCCCAAACATTCCCAAACATTCCCAAAACCAAGCAGCAAAAACAGTTTGGATTCTATTTATTTGAAACTCAAGTGGAAACACAGATGTGCTGATGCTCAAATGGTATTTAATGAAGTACAGAAGAACCGGCGCGTCGTCCGCCCTGCATTAGTGGGAAAAGTGAAACTGGGCCAGATTGTCCAGAAAGAGGCCGGACAGTGAGAGAGGGAGGTGGAAGGGGTCGAGGGACCCACGGCCCTCTTAACCTCCTAAACCCTGGCCGTCAGCTGGACGTCTTTACAGGTGTGGAGTGTCAGAGCCTGCCCCGCGGGCCCGTGAAGCAGATGGCCCGAGTGACCACATTCCTGGAGCCTTTTCCACAAAATAACAACTTTCTGCTGGAATTAAGAGATATCGCTCCGGCCTAAAGCCCGACTAATCCCCAGGGCCGTGCAGAGCCTGCTGGGAGAAGATAACAGAGAGAATAACACCAGCCGACGTCTTCACAGGCATGACCACCCCTCAGTGACCAGGAGACAGCTGGGAAGAAGGGTCAAGATTTCACAAATGCACAAAAGAAGAGGAGAAGTTCCAGCAGGATCTGCAGCCTGTGCTGAGCCGGAGCCGAGACAATCCTTTTAGTTTGATCCCTAATCGCCTTCCCTGCTTCTGCTGGGTCAGCCAGGCGCTGGAGCGGGCAGGAAGCTGACCCTGCCTGCCTCCTAGTCCAACTTTCCATTCCACCTTAAATCTGAAAGGGTGCAGCAGTTACACTCCATGGTGCTCCAGTGGGCTTCTAGTTCCAACTGTTCCATTCCACCTTAAGGAGAGTCTACACAGCTGAAGCTGCTTTCTTCATCTCTAAATCCTTTCCACCTTAAATCTTAAGTGCAAGTTAAAGCTGGCTCTTCTGCTCCACCTTAAATGGCACAGCACTTACACTTTTTTACCCTTAAGAAACAATTCCACCTTAAATCTGAAGTGGTGCAACACTGTGTGAAGTTCTTCTAACTTTTCCATTCCACCTTAAGAGTTCTATACAGTCTAAATGACTGTCCAGTCCATCTTAAATGGTGCAGCAGTTGCACCCTATGGAGTAGGAGCCCCATTTAAGGTGGACTGGACAACCAACTTCAGAGCACTTTTCTAACAAAACAACCCCCTCATCTGGGCCCCCTGATCTGCAGAGGTTCCCAGGGTTCTAGGTTCTAGGTACATACCCATCTCTGCACTCCGGTTCTCAGCTGTGCAGTCCCTGCGAGCTCAGCTGCGCGCGCATGTGGAGCATGGGCATACAAAGCAAACAGTCCACAAGGACAAAACCACGCCCCCTGAGCTGCGATTGGCTGAGGCCAGCCCGCCTCTCGCGCACGATTGGCTGGGTGTGTTCCACTCTCTAGCATTACTACTACTACTACCAGTACTCCTCTACAGGGACCAGACAAGCTGTGTGTGCAGTTGCACACCTGTGTCAGCAATGGGTGCAAGGACAAGGGGTGTCCACAGACTTTTGACCATGTAGTGTGTTTCATGCAATTCCATAATTCACACCCTTAAGGAAAGTGCAGTGGAGGAACGCTCAGCACCACAGCTCCCAGCCCAGTGATCCGGGTGACTGGTGTCCAACCTCCTCAACACCCTTTTCAGAAGATGCCAAACGGACGGAGCTGAAAGGCCCAGCTGGGTGCAGAATAAGAACTCCTCCAGGACAGAAGATCCACACATTCAGCCAGTCCAGAGAGAAGACGGGCAGTCAGACCGGACCACCAACCCTGAAAACACCTTCTCAAACAAACCACAAACACAAACTTCTGCCCCAAATCAGACCAGTTCTGTTCCATCTGTTTCTCTGCAGACTTTATTCTCCTCCTTTCACCCTGATCTTCAATGATCAGGACCCCACAGGACCACCACAGAGCAGATATGATGTGGGTGGTGGGTCATTCTCAGCACTGCAGTCACACTGACATGGTGGTGGTGTGTTAGTGTGTGTTGCTGGTACGAGTGGATGAGACACAGCAGTGCTGCTGGAGTGTTTAAACCCCTCAGTGTCTCTGCTGGACCGAGAACAGTCCACCAACCAGAAACGTCCAGCCGACAGCGTCCTGCGGGCAGCGTCCTGTGAGCACTAATGAAGGACTAGAGGACGACCAACACAAACTGTGCAGAAACAGATGAGCTTCTGTCTCTGACTTTACATCTACAAGGTGGAGACACTCGGTCGGAGTGTCTGACAGTCTAAAGCTATAAATGCTTCTGAACAGGGTCTGAAACGTTTGCACAACAACGTAAATACTTACACCATCAGTTGTCAGCAAGGTGTGTGTGTGTGTATGTGTGTGTGTGTGTGTGTGTGTGGGTGGGTGTGTTGTGTGTGTAGGTGGGTGGGTGGGTGTGTGTGTGGAATGCAGGAGGGTGTAAATTAACACCATGACTGCAGAGCCACGCAAAATGTGTCTGAGAACACAGAGTGGACCAGCGCTCAGCATGCAGAACTCTCAGTCGGTTCTGGAACATGTGGAATGTTTACCAGCACTAAAGTTCAGTGCAGCCTACAGCAGTTTAGCTCCACCCATTCAGCCTACAGCAGTTTAGCTCCACCCATTCAGCCTACAGCAGTTTAGCTCCACCCATTCACCCTACAGCAGTTTAGCTCCACCCATTTCGCCTACAGCAGTTTAGCTCCACCCATTCAGCCTACAGCAGTTTAGCTCCACCGGCCTTATCGCTGTGCCTGACTGACTGTATAAGGTCCTGCTGTTGAAGTGAAGTGTTGCTCTGAGAAGAGTTCAGTTCCAGCCGTGAGAAGATCATCAGGATGGTTTAATCGACATACTGGTTTTCAGACTTTACCGGAGTACACTGTTAGTGGCAGTGGATAGAAAAGGGCGACATGAAGGTTCTTCGAGGCCTAAAACAACCACAGAGAAGAACCGAAGGATTGTCCAACATGTGTGGTGTGACCCAACAGCCACGATTGCAGACATTCATTGTTTGCAGACTGTTAGAGAAGCACCGTTGGCAGACGGCTGCAGGACTACAGGCACACAGACCGTTACGACGACTGTCCTTTGTCCACTTCTGTATGAGTAGATCAATAAATACTGATCAGATCAGTCTACAGTTATCATCAGTTATTGATCCTGATCACCTTCATCTTCCTTCACTACAGAACTGCAGACCCACACGTCCTTCTGGGGGAAAGTGTTTTGATGAAGCAGAAACAGGATTGAATAAAGTAACAAAATAAATAAAAATAAAGTCAAATGAAATAAAACTCAAAAAATCAACAGAAATAATCTTCAAATAAAATCATAACGAATGGCCGTCGTGACAGAGAGCAGCGGTGACCTCTGACCTACTTTATGTAGCTCACGGTGTGGGTGGACGCAGTTTGGGCTGCTTTATGACAAAACCATGTGTACTGCTGTTTCCTGGAGTGAGTGAAACACACACACACACACACACACACACACACACACACACACACACAGACACAGACACACACACACAGACACACACACACAGACACACACACACACACACACACACACATACAGACACACACACACACAGACACACACACACACACACATACAGACACACACAGACACACACACACACACACACACACACACAGTCCTTGTAGAAATGTAACTGTAGGTATTAATGCAGTTGTGTTTTACATTGAATTCATATTGTAAAATAACAGCATTAATCAGGGTCCCTCAGCCTCCTCGTCCTGTTCTCGTCCTCTCTCTCTGGAAAACTCGCGGTGTTGTCTCAGTGGAATCTCAGAGACAGTGTCGGACCAGGTCCTCAGAGGCCGAACGGCCAACAATAACCACATTGAAGAGCCAATAATCTTCCTTTTGATCTGATTATATAATCAGAACAGCCTTCAGATATGAACACTGTCTCAAAGTACATCAACAGCCCCCCTGCTTCTGAGTCACACTCTCACTTTAAGAGAGAGAGAGAGTGTGTGTGTGTGTGTGTGTGTGTGTGTGTGTGTGTGTGTGTGTGTGTGTGTGTGTGTGTTGGGGGGATTAAATTCCACACATTTTTGGGGCACAGCTCTTTATAATGGATTTTACAGGAGGCGTAACGAGCCCTCTGGGCAGACAGACAGATAAAGAGACAGATAAAGAGACAGACAGATAAAGGGACAGACAGATATACAGACAGATAAACAGACAGTTATACAGACAGATAAACAGACAGATAAACAGACAGACAGACAGACAGATAAACAGACAGACAGATATACAGACAGATAAACAGATAGACAGACAGATAAACAGACAGACAGATATACAGACATAAACAGACAGACAGATAAAGAGACAGAAAGATAAACAGAGAGATAGAAAGACAGACAGATAAACAGACAGACAGATAAACAGACAGAAAGATAAACAGACCGATAGACAGACAGATAAACAGACAGACAGATATACAGACAGACAGATAAAGAGACAGACAGATAAACAGACAGAGATAAACAGATAGAAAGATAAACAGACAGAGATAAACAGACAGAAAGACAGACAGATAAACAGACAGACAGATATACAGACAGACAGATAAAGAGACAGACAGATAAACAGACAGAGATAAACAGACAGAAAGATAAACAGACAGACAGATAAACAGAGATAAACAGACAGAAAGATAAACAGACAGATAGATATACAGACAGATAAACAGACAGACAGATAAACAGACAGACAGATAAACAGACAAACAGACAGACAGATAAAGAGACAGACAGACAGAGATTGTAAACAGACAGAAAGATAAACAGACAGACAGATATACAGTCAGATAAACAGACAGACAGATAAACAGACAGATAAAGAGACAGACAGACAGACAGACAGGGCATGCAGATATGTAAATGATATGTAAATGATATGTAAATGAGTACAGATACTGGGTTTTTGCACTGGAGGGGGTTTGTTTCCCCCACTGCCCTTGAAAGACTCTCAGAGGCTACTTTTGGGTGGATATCACACCAAGGTCCACTTTCAAATATGAAGTGAAGAACAAATAATAAATATATACCTAAAATATTCAAACTGAGACAGAGTTCAGTTTTTAAAATCAACAAAGATGAACCGAGTCTCCTCTAAGAACACAGGGACAGCAGGATGATCAGGTCCCTGCATGAAGATCTACTGCCATCTAGAGTGTACAGGAGGTCAGTGCACTGCCAATGATCTGTCCTAATGAATGTCCACATTGAGTGGGTTTGACACAGAGACAGAGGAATGGTTTAGTAGCCCAGTCACGGGTCACTTTGGGTCACTGATCAAACATACTGGGAGAACTTCACACAGAAGACCTCCTGGAAGCTGAGAAATGGGACTTCCGCACTTAAAGAAGCGAGTCCTCAGGACTGTAACGTTCAGGAATCATCTGCATGCTGGTTTGAGCTTTCAGCCTCCAGTGAGCTCCATAAACATGCCTTCAGCCTCAGGTCAGCGTCTGCAGGCCCAGTGGAGACCAGAGCTCAGAGCCAACACGCGTCTGATACAGCGTCTGCATCTCCTCAGCATCACACAGCAACGTCCAAGACCTTCTCTTACGGATAAAACAAACAAAGCACATCTCCTATAAACACCACAGGAAACGGAACTGAGAACAGCTTCTATAAACATCTCAACTTCAAAACTCACTGCTTTAAATCACACACACACACACACACACACACACACACACACACACACACACACACACACACACACACACACACACACACAGTCACTACCATCAGAATGATTTTGTTTTGTATTCTGTGTATTTAATGGTGTGTGTGTGTGTGTGTCATACAGCTCTCTCCATGCTGGCTTTAATTCAACAACAGAGGGGTCTTAAGTGCCTGAGGAAAAGACTCACACACACACACACACACACACACACACACACACACACACACACACACACACACACACACACACACACACACACAGACTCTGTCTGTCTGTCTGTCTCTCTCTCTCTCTCTCTCTCTCTCTCTCTCTCAACCTCTTCTTCATCTCCCTCTGACTCTTTTTTCTGTCTCTCAGTCCCCCCACCCCCACTCTATGTCTCAGGTTCCTCTGGTTCTCATGGAGCTTCCAGAACACCAGCACTGTGGATCTATGGGGGCAGAGTTTCTAATGAACTGGCCAGAGAGATGACGATTAGGAACTTCCTCTGAATGTTCTAAGCATGCTCCCCTGATGTTCTAACGTTCTAACAGCCTCCCTGACTAAAGGATCTGTAAAGGATCCGGCCGTCAGCAGTCAGGGCGCCGGTGCTCCAATCCTCTTATCAACGAGGCCCTCAGCAACGTCACCATGGAAACAGTGTTTACAGCCCAGCGGCAGCTAAAAATGGATTGTGGACGATGGTGATGAGGATGATGATGAGGACGATTGTGGAGACGACTGAGGGCCCGGCTGGGCTTTTCTCAGAAAATCACAGTCACAGCGAGAGTTGTGCCAAAACTTTAACACCCCACCAATGAATGGTTTCCAAACCACCTTAAAGGCCAGAATGTTCTGCTGAAGAATTTAAGGTGGAATAAGAATAACGTTTATGTCATGGTATGTGGGAATGCTAAGGTATCTGTATGTTGTTGCCTGGTTGTTGGTAACACTGGAGCAGTTGTCATCTGAAGGGTAGAGGAGAAGCTTTGTGATTGGAGGGTTGCCAGTTCAATCCCCTGATCCTGCAGGTCATGGCTGAATTGCTCTTGAGCAGGAAGTTCTGCTCCTGTGCTGTTGCTATGCAGTTGTCAAGCGATATCTATTGTATCTCAGGTAGTTACTAGATGGTTACTATGCTGTTCCAAATGGTTACTAACCTAGGTATTTGCTATGCTGTTGTCTCTGTTGGTGTGGTAGCCCAAGTGGTTGCTATGGACTTGGTATGCAGGTGCTATCCTGCCTTATGTGGTACTTATATTGATCACAGGTTACAATGCATCATCAAGCAATAGCTATTGTATCTCGGAGAGTTGCTATACTGTTGCTAAGTGGTTGCTATGCTGTTGCTTAGTGATTTCTATCTACAAACTAATCTGTTGTTATGGTATTCCAGGTGATCAGTGGTTAAAATGCTGTTAATAACTAACAGTTACATTGTAAACCAAATGCAATTAGTTGCATTTATCTAGGTAGTTGCTGTGGAGTTGCAATGGGATTGTTGTACTGTTGTTAAACTGTTGTTATTATGGTATCCTTGGTGGTTGCTACTGAGTTGCTAGGTAGATCACTGTTGCTAAGCAGTTGTTACAGTATTACAGATGGGTCCTATGCTGTTGGTTGGTAGTTAATATGTTATTCTGGGTTGTTGCTATGGAGATGCTTGGTGGTTGCTGTGCTGTTCCAAGTGACTTCTCTTCTGCTATGGTAGCTCCTGTGGTTGCTATGGACTTTTAACATGCTGTCTCGATGAGAAATGGTTACGTGGTATCATAGGTGGTCCTTATGCCATTGTTCGGCAGTTATTAAGCTGTTCCAACTTTTTACCATCAACTACTACCGCAAAAAACCATCAGATGACAGAACGGTTCCTGTGCAGAACGCTGAGAGCCCAGGTGTGAGTTAATGGACAAAATACGCAGGAGGCCTCTGGGGTCAGTGACCTGCTACTGACCACCTACAGAGAGAAAGAGAAAGAGAGAGAGAGAGAGAGAGAGAGAGACAGAGAGAGAGACAGAGAGAGAGAGGATGAGAGAGAGAGAGACAGAGAGAGAGAGAGGATGAGCGAGAGAGAGAGAGACAGAAAGAGAGAGAGACAGAGAGAGACAGAGAGAGAGGATGAGAGAGAGAGAGAGAGAGAGAGGGAGAGAGAGAGAGAGAGAGAGAGAGAGAGAGAGAGAGATTATCTTTGATGGGAAAATACTCAGAACATCCAGGCTGGAAGGTGTTCTGGGTTGCTAGGGCAACGAGAGGCAGAGGAAATGAAACAAATCTGAAGGATCCCCCCCAAGATAGGATGAACAGTGTGTGTGTGTGTGTGTGTGTGTGTGTGTGTGTGTGTGTGTGTGTGTGTGTGTGGCTGAGCTGTTTCTGGTGTAGCTAATCACAATTATTCACATTATTTTAGTTGTTTTACATTGTAAAGCAAATGTAATGAATTGCATTGTTCTATGAAGATCATTGTTCTATGAAGATCATTGTTCTATGAAGATCATTGATATTAATCACGTTAACTGCAGCGAGGCTTTGACAAGAGCATCAGTGAGGTCAGGATGTTGGATGATCTGCTCCACAGAGTCCTATTCTATTGGCAGTACGTCTCTACAGGGACCTGACCAGCTGTGTGTGCATTTGCACATCTGTGTAGCTGAATGCTTAATGAGAAGCGTTGTCCATAAATATTTGGACAGTGTTCACGCTCCACTTTGCAGCGTTAGTTATTCCCGGCTGGAACTCTGTTCATCCTGTTCCAGCTCACTTTCTCAGATTCTGGATTAAATATGAAAACAGGACATAAATAGTTGATTATTCTTGTACATGTTCTTGTGTAACAGCGGACATATAGAGAACGTTAGAACGTGGGCCAGCCCTCCAGTAAGAACACTGACCGGAGGCCCGAGAAGATGATTAATATTGATCAGCTGTGCTACATCCTCCACACATTTCCATCTTTTATTCCATATTCTCTCATTCCTCTCAGTCAATATTCACCCATTTTCGACCCCTGTTCTGACTTTTTTAATAATTGAAGCCCCGCCCCGCCCCCTGCCCCGCCCCCCGGGACCGGCCTGGACTTAGGTGAGGCTCTCTGTTCCTCTCACAAGTCTGTCGTTATGCTGACTGTAGGAGAGTCTCCTCTCATTACTGTGATTTACCCTCAACACGATGAGGAGCAATGAAGATAATGGATCGTTAAAGTGAGGGGGTGAAATATAAGCTCACACACACACACACACACACACACACACACACACACACACACACACTGTAACAGCTATCCTCACGCGGCAGCAGCACAATTAGAATTATTATTGCTTCAATAACAAACAGAAAGTCGCGGCAGGAGTCGCGGTGTAATTGCAGGCTTGAGCGGTGACAGACAGAGATATGATTCACGTATTAAAACCAAACAAACACAATGAACTACAGACCTGCGGAGCACAGATACCAAGACCTTCATCTGTAGAATTGATGTTGACATCTTTATACAAAAGGCCTTTATTTACTTTGTAATAATCCTTCGATAAACCGTATTTATTATTTTATACACAGTGTGAATTCCTTTCCTCCACTTATCTCCTCATCGCCCTCATCACGGTCAGTCGCAGTGGGCACAGAATCAGTGGGCGCCAGGCAGGATCAGCGTCAGGACAGGTCCGTCCATCACAGTGGAATAAATATGAACTTCATACTGTATTTGAGAAGAAGATCAAATATTGTATCGTCCCTGCAGGAACAAACAAGCTGATCATGATCAGCAAAATGACCAGCTTGGTCATGTTGGTCATACCGGTCAGCCACTACGTTTGCTGGTCATGCTGGTCGACCAGCTTGGCTGGCCATCATAGACCAGCGAACCATACTGGCATTGACTAACTCTACCAGTTTGACCAGCAGGTTCACAGAGGAAGCAGAACGAAGGTCAGTGGTTCGAGTCCCTGATGCGGCTGAAGTGCTGCCCGAGCACCGCAGTTCAGTGACCAGTCACTTTCCCCTCCTGTCCTTAAAAACCTTTACTCTTATTTGTCCTGCTGTTTGCAGACGCTGTCCCGCCTCCCTCCTTCCTCCCCGTCCCCCGTCTCAGGCCTGTCAGTCGTCCAGGAGGTTGGCTCAGTCCCTTCCATACCCGGCAGGATCTGAGAGGACTGAGACGATTCAGGACCAAAGACGTTAACTCAGAAATATCACTTCTTTCATTAAAACGACTTTATAACTGTGTTAAGAATATTTTATTCCAAATATTCAAAATTTGAAAACTAGAAAAAAACATATTTACAAATGTGTGCAGGGTGTGCTGCAGGTAGCAGAGTTCCTAAAGACATCTGTACACCCATCATCATCGTTCCATATAACACTCGGAGATGGTGGCTTTGGACAGTATATAAAATGGATATATGTATGCTGTTGTCATGGCGACCAACGCCGGCTTCCATTCATCTCCACTGTAAAGAAATCATAAGTGCATAATGAGCCGTTTCACACCCGACCTCGACGCCGAATGACCTGAATTACTGAATTAGAACAGCAGAAAGTGGAGAAATGAGGGTTGAATACTACAGAACCGTACCGGCCTGCGGCCCTCGCTCCGGGTTCTGACCCAGCCAGGTACAGCAGGGGTTGAAGAACCCAGTTCACTGACCATTCAAAAGTCCATAGTGCGACACTCTCTGTGTTAATTCTCCTTCCGTAGGAAGACGAGGCCCGTGATTGTGTTCGGGATGCACACGCTTATCATCCCAACACATGGACCTGAGTGGAGAATCAATCATGTGTCAGGTCGGATGAAGCTCGCCGTCCTTTGTTCAGTGCGTGTTAGCCTCAGCTCGGCCCGACAGCAGTTGACAGGCTTTTGCGGCAGGAGCTTCCTCAGCTAATGTCATCGCAGACCCTGTGGAGCGTGTGCCGCCGGCCTCGGATGGAAAACTGACAGCACATCGGTCTTATCTATCAGCCCGGAGACGATCCGAACACCAGGCTCAGTTGTTCACCGAGCAGATATGTTTAAAGCTGGCCGAGCACACGCACCCAGTGTTAGAATGCCTTCACCGTCACGTACCAGTAAAGTGGAGAACAGCTCCACATCGGCTTCTCATACTGATCAAGTATGAACCAAGAACTGTAACTGAAGGTTTCCTGTAACTGGACAGCGGTCCACAGGCTGGACACTGGGGTCAGTTCGGACTGTGACACTGTAACAGCCAATTTCAGGGGAACTATAATTATTAGATGGAATCACCAACATTTCACTTATTGGGCTTCAGTTCAGACCTCAGCTGGTTTAGACCCTGTAGAGAAGAACTGTCAAAAGAATAGGACTCTCTGGAGCAGATAATCACACATGACTCTATTGTCTCCATGTCTAACAGCAGGTGTGGACTAGAGGGTATAAAGACCCCCAGCATTAAGCTGTGAAGCAGTGGAACTGTGTTCTCTGGAATGATGGAGCTCCATCCAGAACTTCTGGGATGAGGTGGGGTGATGATCATCCAACATCCTGACCTCACTAATGATTGGGACACAAATGATTTGGACAGGTGTCCCGATACTTTTGTCCATGGTGTTTCAGGAAAATGAGTATGTGGTGTTGCTATGGGAACATGACCAACACCACATTCTTCTATAACCGAACATAAAAAGTCTGAGGATGTTTAATAATTGATCACATTATTTTAGTTTAAACATGTCTTCAAATAAATTAATAAATATATATTTTCGGTTTGTAGCTCATGCTTCAGTTGCCGCTGAAGTCCAGCTCACATTGCTTATTTATGGGCTGTAAAAATAGCACGTGAAGCCATATAGGGCTAAAAGGCGCCTGTCTTCGCTGTCAGGTCTGGGCTCGGCCTTCTGATCAGTTATACCGAAAGCTTCTTCTCATGACTGATTACCTGCTTTTGTTCCACTCCAACACCAGCTGTGGAGGTCCCACCTCCAAACTCTCTGCAGGAAGGAACCAGGGAGGTTCTTCCCTCACCGTCTGACAGACAGTAATGCACGTAACGATCGGTTGCATCACCCGGCGGGTCGGCCCACAGGGAAAGCCTCCCCCTCGCTCAGTCCAGCTTGGAAAACCTCGGCTGACAGGCGTGCAGTCTCCAGCGCTTTCCAATATCCCCGCCGACACGCCGGCCTAGTGAGCCATTAGTGTGAACGACGGTGAACCACTGAATGCCACCAATGTGAAGCCCTGCAACGAGGAAAACACACCCTGATCAATCTGGACCTGCAAAATCTCATTAACCTTTAGAACCGAAGGAGAATATTGTGGGATGTTTGGTTTACTGTTAATCAAAGTATCATCCAGAGTGTTTTTGAGCTGAAATCCAATCATTTTAATGAGATATTTGTAACGATTAGATTGACAACGATATTCATAATAAAAGGACATTTGAAGACTGAGAGCAAACAGCCCCTCCCTTCTCGTGTTCCTCTATAGCCCAAAATGTAGGTCAGTGATGTCATCGGCCCCGCCCCCTCTCTCTGATCAGTCAGAGTCTGTATGCAGGTTGATCATCAGCCCCGCCCCCTCTCTCTGATCAGTCAGAGTCTGTATGCAGGTTGATCATGTCCACGTGGACAGAGCAGTAAACATGCACTGGAAGCTGCTGGTCTTTAAACTGGGATTGAATTCAGTTTGAAATTGAAAAGTGAATGTTAGCTGTTTCTGAGCTGAATTACTCTCTGATTACTTCATCAACACAACAACACCCTCTCAGCCCCCCACCCCCACCTCAGTGTGGACAGGCTATGTAAATGCGGATGTGACTGGACTGACAGCTCATCACGAGTCCACATTAGATGACCGCCGCTCCTGCCTGACCGAGGCACAGCTGGAGGAGAGGAAGCGAGTGGACCGCGCTTGGCTCCTGACCTCCATTCGGGCGGCCGCTGATAGTCGAGTTTGGACACAGTGTGAAGTGAGGCAGACTGAAGCCAAAAACAACAGCTGACTCCGGACAGCTTGTTTGGCGCTGATGCTCTTGGGAAAACATGATGCAGTATTCCTGGGACAGAACATTCCAGTGGTCACTGCAGAACTCATCGGGCTGTCAGAGGGCCAAGCTAATGAGTCTCCACCGTAATCATCTTCACCAACGGTGTCAAACGTAACCAACATCATCTGATCAACCAAGAGAAGGTTCTGCTTTCCCTTAAACACTCAGACCTGCCGAACTGGACCAAACTGGGCTGAGACTGGATGAACATCCCCCAGTTAGAATCACTTACTCAAAAGATCCGAATGAGGTGACCAAAACTGGACACTTTCACTCCTGCAGTCCAGTTTAGTCCCACTCATTTTCACTCTTGGGGCAGTTTGTTTGGGCAGATGTGAAAACAGTAATCACGCTCGGATCTGGACCAATTCCGGAGAGATGTGAACGTGATCTGACCTCAGTTCGACCCGGCTATCAGGTATGCTGGGCGGGTTTTAGCTCAGTGGCTCTGCTGGTGTAGTTTAAGCTGGTATACTGGTCAGATGATTACTACAGTCACCAACAAACACTCATCTCAGCTGTTCCAGTTAAACTGGACACAAATCTACACTGGACCAGAACCACCACCTTCTTTCTGTCAGTGGAGAGACAACACACATTAAAACTATCATACTTTAGAATTCAAATCCAAAGTTCAGGTCAAATGTAAACATACGAAGTGTTCCTGAATCTGTCAGCACTGCCTGGAGACCCCTGAGATCTCGGCTGTCAGGAGGGGCTGTGGAGAAGAGCGTGTGCTGAAGCCCATAAATACACACGTATTTATGTAGCTTCTCATTATGTCATTGAAAAAAAGTCGAACTTGTGATGAAAGGACCAATATACCCGTCCAGAACCACAAAACCAATAGAGCCTCTAAATAATGGGATGAATAATGGGAAATATATTGGAAAAGCAAGCAGGGTCATTTGCTGACCAGTGGATATTGACTGGCAGTGGGAGCCGGTCACTTGGGCTACACGACAATTTCATTTAGTCAATGGTGCGAAGTCCCAGGGGGGTGATACTGTTTCCTTTAAACTGGGGAGTGCACGAGCCTGTACTGGTTTTGTGTCTCGGAGTTTAGAACATGGCTCAAACTGGTCTTCAGAAGAGCAGCTCTTTACAGAGTGAAGCATGGCTGCAGGAATTCAGACGTAGATGTTCACCATATTAGTCGACGCCACACAATCTGGACAGGTCCCAGATGTTCTGCAATGATGTCTTCACAGCAGAGTGGAACCAAGCAGCACCATCTCTGATTAGTGAGGCAGACAATCAGACAAAGGGGAAAAATCCTGTCTTGTGTCTGCAATCGCTTGACTGTCTTGATGAAAAGGACGTTCACCACAAAGCAAAAGAGTCCCCTGGTTCTGACCTATGCAGGGTGTGCAGTGGGACTCATAGATTGAGAGGAAGTGATGCAGTGCAGTGAATGTCTTGTTGGACGTGTGGAAAATGGGTCACAAAGCAGTTTTTCCATTGAAAGACCACAGTGTGAAGGAAGGAGCTGAATCTGCAGGTCTATGGAAGCGTCACTCGTAAGGATCTTCCAACGGCAGCAGAAATCCCACTCAACAGGAAACCCTCCTCAGAACTGTGTTCCAAAGACCAATCTGACGGGCAGGGACCGCCGGAGTGTTTCACAGCTTCACTTCCAGGCAGGAATCATTTCTAGAAGTCAGTGCAGGTCCTTCACAAGCAGTTCCTGAAAGAACACATTGGACCTGTTTGGTGCTCCTTCGTGGTGTTTAGATGTTTATAGGTTGAGCGTGCTCGTGCACATGGTTTCCGAAGTTCAAGGGAGAGACATCACTGTTCGTTAAAACATGCAGATCTGGGTGAATGGAGCCAAACTTGGGAGAGATTATGTAAAATTGTATTTACAGTGGTTTCATTTATGAGTCAGTGGTGAGTCAGTTATGAGTCAGTGGTTGGGGGAACCCTGTTGTCCGTGGTAACCGGTGGTCTATGAGTGTGCAGACAGAGATTATATTTGACTCACACGCTTTTCCTCTCTCCGCTCCTGTTCCACCTCCCTGCCCAGTGGTGATTGACGGTTTCCTCCCTGAATTCCTCCGACTCGAATGAGAGGGCACCGGCCTCATTAAGTGGACGAGGATGCCGGTGATCAATAGTGAAACGGATAGGAGGCCGGACCTGCGGTCAGGAAAGCTTCGCATCTTCTCTCAGACGACCTCTCAAACCCTGAAGGTGCCAGTCGATAAAGCTCCCTCACCACTTTCCGGCGCGTCTAGAGTCGACATTAGGCAAAGGCACGTCCGCGTAAGCCAGCGCTGATCAATGTGCCGGGTCTCTCTGTGACACAGTGGCCTTTTCGCTCGGCGAAGTCATTATTCAGGAGGAAGCCGTATCTCCAAAAGCAGCTTCCATGAGATGGGAGGGGTTGGCTGAGGATAGACATGTTAGGGATTTGACACGTTGGCCTACATATATACATATATATGAATTTGAAATGGGTTCCAGGCTTCACTTCAGACCTTCTCGCAGTTCTTCATCTCGCAGTCTGATCAAAGAGCTTTCATTAAAAGAACAAATCCACTGATCTCTCTGAACTTGAAGAAGGAGAGGAGAACAGTCCTGCAGAGTGGGGTTCGGTGAAACCATTCATTGGAGAGGTTTGTTTACACTGTTGGTGACTGGAACACAATTGTACACCATTATACACTATAAACCAATCATCCATAACATTATGACTACCTTCTCCTCTCTCTGTCCACTCTATCAGCTCCTCTGATCACACAGGAGCTCTTTGTGGTTCTATAATTCAGACTGTAGTTCATCTGTTTCTCTGCAGACTTCATTCTCCTCCTTTCACCCTGATCTTCAATGTGTGTTGCTGGTACGAGTGGATCAGACGCAGCAGTGCTGCTGGAGTGTTTCAACCCCTCAGTGTCTGATGTGTACATGTGTAGAGCAGTGTGGGCTCAGATCTGGGTCAGTGTGGTTTCAAGGGGAATTCATACATACGAGAATAAAAGAGACTTTTGGGAGACGTACAACCCACAAACCCAACCTGCATCTCCACCTAAACATAACCTAAAAATAACCTAAACATAACCTAAACATAACCCTTCCCCTAAACATACAGTGAGTTCTCACTTATTCATGTCTGTTTTAGAAGCTCCAGAACACTAACAAGCCACACTGTTTTCACCATTTGTCTTCAGGACCACGAGGTCCCGGATGGGGACAGTTAGTTGGCGAAAGAGCACCCCCAGTGGACAGTGGTGAATTGAAAGCAGGTCACAGAAGACATAGATATGTAATGTGGAACCTGCAGAAATGTGTCCACGGATGAAATCTGAGCTTGTATTTAATTATGAGTTGATTGGTTTAGCAGGTCTACTAGCATTAAGACTTGAGCAACCTACTTAAGTAGTGTGACCAACCTGACCACACTGGTCAACATGTACCAGCTTGGTCCTGTTTGTGATGCTGGTAGACCAGATAATCCATCTAACCAGAGCTAATCTAGCGGTTTAACCAGTAAATGGTTTGATTTCTCTGGATGAGCAGCTTTACCATTATGACCATCAAAGACCAGCTCAGACCATCTGAGACCAGCTGCCAGGAGAAGCTGGTCCTGAGCTGGATTTGAGCTGCTGTAGTTCTACATATTGTTCTGAAAATGACGTATAATAACAGTGTACATTTATCTCTTCATTAAACAATTCCAACAGTGTGTGCTGTTCTGTCCTCCATCATACCTCCTACACCATCCAAAAGTACGGACATCAAAACCCTTCAGCTGATCAAAACCAGCAGTTTCCCACTGATCTGATTACTGCTGTGTGTCCCAGCTGGAACTGGTCCTGATTGGATTAACCCTGACCATGTCTCGTTTAATCCTGCAGTGAAGCTAGAACCCAGCTGATAGTGCTGGTAAATGGACTGGAGGTGTTACAGCAGAAGAGCTCTACTCTCACTGCTGATCCAAACAATCTGATCCGACCTCAGCTGAACGTCTGTGAGCCTGCCTGCTGGGACATTTAGCAGCTGACCTGCCGGATCAGGAGGAATAAGAAGCTCGGATTCCTTTAAAAATCGAGTAAAGCAGCGGGTTCTCTCATTTATGTGCTCTGTCTGAAAAGACTCACAGCACACAGAGCCAGAACTACTCTAGAACCACATTATCAAGGTCTGCAACCATGAAATGCTGTAAACACAGAGTCAGTCTCAGTCTGTTTTGAATCCCGTTTCTGTGAAGTCAGTCTTTAATTCATCCATTCGGTGTAAACAACATGGCTGCACCCATTCAACCATCATCCGTTTAGCCCCGCCCATTCAACCATCATCCGTTTAGCCCCGCCCATTCAGCCTGCTGCAGTTTAGCCCCGGGGCCACCCGCTTTGCCACTAGTGGTCCAATAATGGCCTTCTAGTTTGATAACGGCACCAAACGTAGTGTTTGTGTCCAGTCACGGTCATTTGTCCTGGTCATACTGGAGAAACTGTTAATAGAATGGTTTTGTTGGAAGAAGAGCTGAAACAGTCTTTTCTGAATGTCTTATTTGTGCCATTAATCACATAAACAAAGATCGGAAGGCTTCATCACTCCGGCTGCGGCTTTGCGTCAGCGTGGCCGAATAATGACCCTCCCACCAGACCAAAGGTCACATCGGATGGGACTTAATGACCAGTTAAGCCATGTCTGGTGGTTGTAACTGCCGCAGAGCCAATTCCAGCTCTCTCTGAGGCAGATATTACAGCACCCCTGCGACCCCCTGGTCCTTCCTTTATGAGACTCTGTGAGACTCCAGCGTTTGATTTGACTCTGCAGGTTTAAAGGAACTCCAGAGAGACAGGCTGTAATTGCAGCCGGGATAACGACATCCTTAGGATTTTTATTTTTACTCCGGCGTGTGGCTGCGCTGGGAAGGTAGAGCCTCCTAAATTAACTCCACACTTTTGTTTTGTTGCACCTTCAGTGGCAGCACAAAACCAGGAGAACGGATGTCCTTTTTCTCATCATTCGTTTTCGAGGCTCAGGACCAATGATCTCCAAAAACAGTGGAGGAAATGTTAGAGCTGAGGCTCTGCTGTGCTGTCATCTACAGCCTCTTTGAGAGGCTTCACCAGCCCTTTGTGATTCCAGCATCCAAGGGCTCTGCACTTCCTTCTCCTTTAGAGCATCTGGAACGCCAGCATTAAAGGGATTTATGGCAGGAGACTGACGTGGAGAATCCACAGTGTTGTCCACGGATCTGCCAGGCCCGGCGGCAGGTTTTGAGACATTGTCCCGCTGGCCAATGAAGCCAGTGGCATGTTTTTGTTTCTATGCACGTCTGGAGTCACTCCACGAGACTAGCTGGTCTCAAAGACTTTTGTTTTCTTCATCTCTTCATCTTCTCATTGCATTCATTGGCTGTTTTCGGGTCCTCTGTGGAAAAATCCCTCTGCTCCCAGTTTTCCATGAATAAGTTCTGGGAGGTGGGACTTTATTCTTCACCGAGTCAGTTTCACCGTTTGATCCTCATAGTTTATATATTACCGTTGAAACCTTTCAGAGAAAAATCTTCTAGTGTGGAGCAACATGTGCACAAATGTGACTTCCATGGAGGAGTCATCAGAAGAAAGTTCTAAAGCTTACCACTAAACCCAGCATCAGATTTCAGAGGAACGTCTGAACAGGACTGAATTGTTTTGGAAACAAGTCCAGTGGGCTGACAATGTTAAAATACAACATTCGGACTACAGTCAAAAAGGGCGCATTTGGAGAAAAGGCTGCAGAATTTCATGAGAGATCTCTTCATCTGTTAAACATGGGGGTGGATGAATCATGCTTTTTTTTGGGAAAAGATGAAAAACCCTTACAAAGTCATGGCCACTGCTTAATCTATTCATCTCAGGGCCTCGAGGCGTACGGGAAATGGACCAATAGAAACGCTCTGAAAAGACCTGGACTACGATTCCTCTTACATGGACTTCCATTGAAAGCTCTGAACGGTTTTCCCTCCTGTTCTGGAGATCTGATGGTATTGTTGTACGTATCGCGGTTCATATGGGACTGTAAAGGGAAAAGTGTAAAGCGAGGATATTCATCTTCATTTCCGTCCAGTGTTAGATTAGAGGCTGCGGTTATTATTATGATCCAGCTCTGAATAATAAACGCAGCTCTAGTTTATGAGTAAAATGAAAGAACTCTTCTTCACACTGACAGCCCTCGACTATCTGACCCTGCTGCTCTCGCTTTCATCTTTCTGTTATCTCTCACACACACACACACACACACACACACACACACACACACACACACACACACACACACACACACAGCTCCTCGGATGTTGAGCTGGAATAATCAAACCCTGTATAGAAATTTAAGTGCTGACCCAAAGCACAAAAGCGCCTCTCCTTCTCCCCCTGACAGCGTCCGACTATCTGCCCCACTATCAGACCGCAGCGCTCCGACAGGCCTGCTGAGAGATCACATACACTACGTGTCCAAATACTTATGGACACCCCTTCTCATTCAGCACTCAGCTACTTTAAGCTGCACCCATTGCTGACACAGATGTGCAAATGCACACACAGCTTGTCCCGTCCCTGTAGAGAAGTACTGCCAATAGAATAGGACTCTCTGGAGCAGATAAACAAACATGACTCTATTGTCTCCATGTCTAATAGCAGGTGTGGACTAGAGGGTATAAAGACCCCCAGCATTGAGCTGTGGAGCAGTGGAACTGTGTTCTCTGGAATGATGGAGCTCCATACAGAACTACTGGGATGAGTTGGAGAGTTGGGGATGAGGTGGGGTGGTGATCATCTAACATCCTAACCTCACTAATGCTCTTCTCGATGCTGAATGCAATCAAATCCCACTCAATGTTAACGCAGACCACTTTTGGACATCACTTACATCTATCTCTTTTGGCCACTCCCACTCGCTTTGAAGTTATAAGGAGTGTTTCAGTGCAGGCTGCTTTCAAAGGAGGCCTGATGCACAACACCCAATCAGAAAAGAGCTCATTTGCATATCAGAGGGTTAAAGGGACAGTGTGAATGTCAGGGATGTGGGGAGGTGGGTGTAGAAATGGTGTATCAGCTCACTGAGACGCTGTAAGTGGAGCTGTGTGAGGATTAACGCAGTAAAATCAGAATATGAGCTCTTTAGACTGAGTCTCAGCCTCGACTGTATCAGTGTACAGGAACCGGGTCCTGGAGTTCTGCTGCTCTGAGTGTCGGTGCTGTAATGGATCCGAGCACTCCGGTTCTACATGCATATGCAGGAGTGTAACCTCGCGCGGCCCTCTGCGGTGAGGGAGTGTGTCGGTGGAATCTGGACGCTCACACACCGCTCGACCCCGTCCGTCAGTCGCCGGGGAGGAACGCGCAAAACCTCTCAGCATTTCCAGTCACGCGCTCGCCAAGTCTGTTTCCATGGCAACCAGGAGGGTGCCCAACACATCCCTCCAAAGGCGTTTGGCTGGTGGGGCTCTGGCTGCTTTGTGTTGTCTGTGAGAATAACAAATTCATTGTAGTTTATTTTGGCAGCGTCTCATTCCTCCTCGTCAGGGCCGTCACAATTCTCCACCGGTCCAGAATATCGCCCAATCACAACTCTCCAACTCTCTCCATGTGAGGAGCGTTGGCCACGAAACAAGGGTTAAAGGCCTGTGAGACTAACTGCTCATTAAAAATACATGCCTGTGATGTTTTCTCCAGCGCTGCACAAACGAAAAGTTACCAATTATGACGCGCCGCTGCAGTCGGGGGATCTGTCGTGTCAGAACGCATCGTGACCTTTTTAACCTCAGTGTGTCGCCCCGGTGCCATCACGGCCCAGACCTTTCAGGCCACAGATGAAGACGTCTCCTACAGCTTCACCTCCTCTAACTGCGCACGTTCACTCCACCCACTCATTACAATGCACATACATTACAGTCACATCGGCTGCTGCGTGATAAACATCTCCTGCTATCGCTTCTGCTGAATCAATACAATACAGCTCGGTTCAGAGCAGGTATATATATTTAATCCATATAAATCAATCGCTCCTATGTGAACGTGTCCACGGCTGATACACCAATCATAAATGATGTGTGTGCAGCGACTTCACATTCATCTAAATCCCAGAACGGAATGTTCAAACCACGTGATCAACGATAAAACACACACGGCACAGTTATACACACTGCTTAATGCTTAGAAACCCAGTACTCAACCATTAGAAACCCAGTACTCAACCATTATAAACCCAGTACTCAACCATTAGAAACCCAGTACTGACCCATTAGAAACCCAGTACTCAACCATTATAAATGCAGTATTAAATGATTATAAAAACATGGTACTGGATTTATAATGGTTCAGTACTGGGTTTATAATGGTTAAGTACTGGGTTTATAATGGTTCAGTACTGGGTTTATAATGGTTCAGTACTGGGTTTATAATGGTTCAGTACTGGGTTCATAATGAGTACTGGGTTTCTAATGGTTCAGTACTGAGTTTCTAATGGTTCAGTACTGGGTTTCTAATGGTTCAGTACTGGGTTTATAATGGTTCAGTACTGGGTTTTTAATGGTTTAACTGGGTTTTATGAACTGAATGTTCATAAATATATTTTTATAAACCTTGTGCTGATTGATGAGCCATTGAGTTGATTGCACACGGGGCTGAGTCTGGAGCTGTCCAGGTGCTGAAACTGGCGCATGGACGCGTCTCTCTGACTCCAAAGGCATGTCCCTCTGTCCCTATGTCTCTCTCTCTCTCTCTCTCTCTCTCTCTCTCTCTCTCTCTCTCTCTCTCTCTTTCACTGTGTCTCTGTGTGATTCTCTCCCTCCCTCCCTCACTGAGTCTCTCTCTCTCTCCCTCTCACCCATCTCAGTCTCTCTCTCTCTCTCTCTCTCTCTCTCTCTCTCTGAAATGCGGTGGTAACATGACTGACCTCCTGCTCGTCCTGCCCCTCCTGCCCCGCTCGGCCGGTGGGAGGTGATGCGGGGGACTGAAGCGGGTCCGGCGCGTTCGGCGCGGAGGCGCGTGCGAATGCGTTCGTGTCCGTGTCCCCTGTCCGCGTCCCGTCCCCGTCCGCGTGACCCGCAGGATGCCGCGCGCGCTCCTCCAATCCCTCGCAACTTTACTCGCGTGTCTGGATGGAGCGGATCAGCTCAGGTAGGTCACCTCCACAGAACCACACCAGGACCTTCCTTCTGAACAGTGCCCAGAGGACCCAACACTGCTCTAGATAACCCTGACAGGTTCTTAACTCCAGCACCAGGTTCTTCTGTTAGATCTGTGTTTTCCTGGGAACCAAGCAAATGTCTTTTTCAAATGGGGTTCTATAGAGAACCAAAAGTGGCTCATCTATGGCATCAGTCTGAAACACAGGGTCACTTTTCTGTTCTTCTCTTCTTCACTGACCTGCGGAGAACCAAACCCAGGTCTTCTGTGGCATCACTCCCTTTTCATACAGAGCCACTGTCTGTTTCAGCACATTTCTTTCTGGAACCAATTATACTTCTTTCCAAACCTGGTTCTTTTCTCTTGTTTGGGGACCATACTCAGTTCTTCTAGAGCACAAAACACGGTTCTTCAGGGAACCAAAATGAGTTGTTCCACCGTGATACCCGTTAAAGAACACAGATGCTCTTTTCGAATGTGTTTTTAGGATGGCAGAAGTGGTCGCTCTATAGAACCCTTTAACAGTGTACAGCCATGTTTAATATACAATCAGAGAAAAGGCAAGTCTGGGTTCTCTCTGAAAATAGAAGACAAAGAAACAGGCTGTTTGGAGAACCCATCAGTTAATGGTTTAATGGTCTGTTTGTAAAATGGTCCACTGAAACGTTCTTCAGGAAAACAAACAAGCACCCTCTGCCTCTCTTTAGAAACTAATCGGTTGGAGCGTGGTTCTCCAGCAGCTCCAGGGTCTCAGACACCTGGCCTTTGTCCCGTCACAAGTGAGTGGTTCATCCCCAGTTCTCTTACCCCCATCCCCCAGGGTGAGGGTACGCTCCACCAACACAAGGTCAAAACGTGAGAAGAAGGAAAAGTGGATGGTCTTACATCTTTGTTTCTGAGCTGTGGTCAGATTTGTGGCCCTCCTGGATTTGGGGTTAGAATTACACAGCAGGTCTGATGACAGTATTAACTATATAGAGGAGTATAAATAGTGCTGGGCTTAGATGGCTTCTGTCCTTCCAAATTAGTTTTTGCTCATCAGAGAGAGAAAGAGAGAGAGAGAGAGAGAGAGAGAGAGAGAGAGGGAGAGAGAGAGAGAGGGAGAGAGAGAGAGAGAGAGAGAGAGAGAGAGAGAGAGAGAGAGAATAAGAGAGGAATAAGAGAGAGTGAGAGAGAAGAGTGAGAGAGATAGGACTGAGAGACAGAGAGAGAGAGAGAGAGATCTGTGTGGGCACTGACTAAGGCATGTGAGAAGGTTCTTGCAGTCCGAGTCTGTGGGCGGCCGTGCAGAAATAAACCCGTCATTAGAAGTTTACTCTGGTCCTCGTGTGAAACACATTGGTGTGATGTTTAATGAACGTTCTCTCCCACTGTGCTCACAGGATAATGTTAGCGAAGGAGCATGACCGCTCGTCCACACGAGGCTCCCCATCCACCATGTCCCCTTCAGATTTCCTGGACAAGCTGATGGGCAAAACATCCGGCTACGACGCACGGATAAGACCCAACTTCAAAGGTATGGAGATTCATTATATTGTTGCATCATCAGAGCGTGAATAATGTTGACATGTTTACTGCAGGACAGCGAGGATCTCGTACTTATGACGGTGATATTTTAACTGATTCCTGTTATTCAGAAACCAAACTATTTGGAACATATCTAATGTAAACAGTACCAGTCAAACGTCTGAACACACCTACACTGACCAGTGCTGTCAAAAACAGGTCAAGATCCCTCTGGCAGTACTCTTTATCAAATAGCAGCAGGTCATCTTCAGTGACCAGTCCCACTTCTGTCTCGGAGATGACCAATGAATCCGCGTGTGGAGGCACTGTGCTCAGCACCAAGATCAACAGTCCTGCAACCAGTGGTTCTACCTTTTCTGAACACACACTCCGGTGCTCTATTCCAACAGGACGACACTCGTCCACACACTGCTGCCGTCTCAAGATCTCATCTTGAAGACACAGATACTACGCCGTGGTCGGTCTCATCTCCAGACCTGTCCCTGATTGAAAATGTGTGGGACGCTATTGGACGCTCTGTCAACACTCCACCCCTACCACACCATCTGCAGAACTGAGTGAGAACATTCAGGCTGCATGAGATGGATCATCACAGGACACCATTAGGAACCTCTACACCTCCATGCAGAGACGTCTGGCGTGTTGCGTTAAACCCGACGCCGTCCTGAGAGACACCACTTCTGTATGAGTAGATCAATAAATATTGATCTGATCAGACTACAGTTATCATCAGTTATTGGCCCTGATCAACTTCATCTTCCGTCACTACAGAACTGCAGTCCCACACGTCCTTCTGGGGGAAAGTGTTTTTGACAGTCACTGTATTTAAATAGTTTTGAAGATTTCAAGCCTAAGAGCCTTATGCAGACCCACACTTCAGTTCCAATGTTCCAGAATCTGAAAGAACGTCTCCCCTGGACAGTAGCTATTTGTAATGAAATAGCAGATGTCCCAATACTTTTGTCCACGTTGTGTATATTGTAATTAGCCAATACTCAATATACTTTAAGAACTGATATAAGAAGGATCATCTTGTCATCTCTAATACATTCAGTGAAATGTGTCCAAACGTTTGACTGGTCCTGTTAGTGGTGTGATTGTGAGAGAGGGATTTTAAGGTGTCGTACAAAGTCCTTCCATCCAGATTCTCACCAAATGCTATATCACTGGGTCTCTATCTGGAAAGAACCTGTAAAGTCCAGGTTGGAGTTACTGCAGGTGGAGAAGCAGTTTTGTATCTAAAGAATGTTCTGAAAGAAGGTTCTCCAGTTTGTATGTGCACTGTTGGTTCTCCATCGGGTTTTCATCTTCATTAACCAGCATCAAATCAACCCAAACATTTTCCAGTTATAATCCTTTAACGATACAAACTGACTTATGGAGGCTCCACCCACAAATATGCTTCTTCTCATTAGTCAGGCAGTGATTCTGACTGTGTTCAGCAATCCTGATCTCCCCCTCTCTAACCAATCACAACTCTACCATCAACTAACCAATCACAGCCCTACCCGCTCCAACCAATCCCAACCCTACCCTCTCTAACCAATCACAACTCTACCCTCTCTAACCAATCACAACTCTACCCTCTCTAACCAATCCCAACCCTACCCTCTCTAACCAATCATAGCCCTACCGTCTCCAACCAATCCCAACCCTACCTTCATTAACCAATCCCAACCCTACCTTCACTAACCAATCCCAACCCTACCTTCACTAACCAATCACAACCCTACCCTCTCCAACCAATCACAACTCTACCATCAACTAACCAATCACAGCCCTACCCCCGCCTCAATCCCAATCCCATTCTCACTGACTTTCTGAATAACAGAAACAAGAAGATCTTAATTTTTGGAAATAATTCCACAGACCTTCTAAAAGGGCAACTTTTCATTGTGGATCCTCCAGCAGAAGGTGGAGCTACCTTCAGGAAATGTGGAATTTATTAAAGGTCCAATTCCAAATCTCTCCCTGACACACTCCATTCTGGATCTTACTTTGGTGGGCACGTCATGTTTGGAAAACAGTTGGTCAGGTTTGGCCTCAGGCCTTGGCTCCTTTCACTTCTGGAAGCATCCATTGCTCTGGCACTCACACCTTCAGCACACCTCCATTCTCACACCTCCACAACATGCCACGTCTGCTCACTTGTCACTTCTCACCATTCATGGACAAACTCCTACTCTCATCCCAGCCATTCCCAGCTGGCCATCTTGCTGACCATCTGAAGCCATTATCAGAACATGATGTTCTGCTGGGGTATCTGGATGATGACATATTTCTCCTAGATTTGCTCACCGGTGACACCACAGAACTCTGAACATCAATTTCTACCGAACACAAATTTCAATCCTGCCTTAATAAACTGACACCAATCTCAGTCTCACCGTCATTAACCACCACCAGTCGTAATCCTTCCTTCATGACCCTTAGTAACGGGTACCAACCTCGGTCCTCCTTCCAGTAATCAGTACGACTGTGTTACTAATCCCACCCACAGCAACGGTTCCAATTTGAAACCCACCCTCAGTAAATGCCACCTTTCTTAACCAGTAATGTGACTTCGACAGATTAAAAACCCTCCACTTGCACGACACATGCAGCACCAAACACCTTTAGAACCGTCTGATCAGAATGCATGACCTAGTTCTGTTTACCGAGCTGTTTTCTTTCACCACAGTCTGCGCTGATGTTGCCTGTACACACACTGAGGCAAATATTAATACAGAGTGGTATGTAATATTAATAAAGCCTCTGCAGAAGGAGAGCACAACTCAGGTTCACTTCACACAGTGCTGCCGATGCTGTTCTCATTCGAGAAGCACAGAACTGCTTTTCTGTCACTTCAAACTGCAGTCAGGAGTGTGGATGAAAGGGTCGTACTGTGGTTCAGAAGCTGCAGGAGTAGAAGTGCAGTACTGATGTACAGATCGTCCCTCACCTCACCCATTCCTATTTGCTCAAAGCCAATTAAGCAGGCAGCTTTTCACCTGTCCATCTGAAGTCCACTGGGAGCAAAGTAAGTGTTAGCATGTCTGAGTGTGATCCGCATGAAAATTTCAGCTGTTTCAACCACATTATTTCTCACAGCCAGTGTGCTTTTAAACCACGATTTTTCGACTGATGAGTTTAGGAATGACAGGGTTTCATCCTCCCTCACAGCAGATATGATACCATCATCAATCTGCCAGGCCCAACAGCTTTTAGATAGATCATTACTCATCAAGCGATGGACTGTAACCTTCATTTCTTTGTGCGAGATGGATTTTATTGATATACACAAATTGTGAAAGGTCAGTCAGGTTATCTAGAGGACATTTTGATTGGTCATTATTAGTCAGAATGCTGGCGGTTCATTGGTGATGTACCTAAAATTGATTTTTTAAGAGTTCCAGATTGGAGGGGTTTAAAATAGCAACCATTGTAGTTGAAACTCATAGCTGTAATGAGTGAATCATTCTGGAAATGATTTGGAGAGTAGATCCCATACTGATTAGAAAACAACACCACATCAATGAGTATTAGTCATGTTCTGTAAACGGCCTTACTACTCCGTAAAATCAGGTACAAAAGTATCAGTATCAATATCAGAAACACAGTCCGGTAGCCGGTATTAAAGATCAGCAGCAGTGTAGTTAGTGAAACTGTATCAGAAACACAGTCCGGTAGCCGGTATTAAAGATCAGTAACAGTGTAGTTACTGAAACTGTATCAGAAACACAGTCCGGTATTAAAGATCAGCAGTGTAGTTACTGAAACTGTATCAGAAACACAGTCCGGTAGCCGGTATTAAAGATCAGCAGCAGTGTAGTTACTGAAACTGTATCAGAAACACAGTCCAGTAGCCGGTATTAAAGATCAGCAGTGTAGTTACTGAAACTGTATCAGAAACACAGTCCGGTAGCCGGTATTAAAGATCAGTAGATGTAGAGGACCTGGCTAAAAATAGTCTTACTGAGGCCCAGTGCCAGCAAACCTACATTAACATGACTGTATTGATGTTGAAGGAGGACAGTAGACACTTTGGACGAGGGCCAGAGCTGCTGTACACAAAGGGGAGTTTGTCCTCTGCACTTTACCCTTCCACATAGTGAAACACACATGTACACACCAGTGAATACACTAGAGGGCAGTCAGCAGTGGTGGGCAGCCCTATCCATGGAACCCAGGCTGCAGCTGAGGTGTTTAGTGTCGGTAGTGATGCTGGAGGAGGCCAGTAGCTGGAGCGGGTGCAGTAACGCTGTGTTAGTGACGTTGAAGGAGGCTGGTAGCCAGCATCCCCATCAGTGATTCTGCATTAGTGCCACAGCCAGCACACTAACGCTGCTGTAGCCATCGGACACAATCAGTACCAGTTAATTTAGCGAATGTTGTGCTGTTGTCTTTCCATAACATGACCCACTCATGATTACATCACAAGGACCAGTGGCTGTTCTTTCAGAAGCAGAAAGGAGGCGGTGCTAAAAGGCCACTGGTGTTGCACTTTAATGTGTGTAATGGAAGTCAGTGTGTTATTCAGTTTAAGTAGAGTTTTCAAACGATAAAATGGAGATGCAAGCATTTAGTGCAACAGTTGTAGTATTCTGATCAAACAGCAATACCAACAGTCTCCTGAAGGGTTCTTCTGCGGGGTGAAGCTGAAGCCTCAAGCACTGGAGTTCTAGTGTCCCACTACTGTTCTGTTTTTACCTCCGTATCACTCTCATTCCTCGTTTCCGCAGGTCCACCTGTAAACGTCACCTGCAATATTTTTATCAACAGCTTCGGCTCCGTGACCGAGACGACCATGGTAAGCCTGTCGCTATCTTGCCTCTCCTGTGACTCACTAAAAGAAATGTCAATGTGTGGTTTATCGCCCCCTACCTGCAGGTCCCCCTGTAAACGTCACCTGCAACATATTTATCAACAGCTTTGGTTCTATAGCTGAAACCACCATGGTGAGTTAGGCATCACAGCAAGCCCCCACCCCCTCATTTCAGACCCCCTGTCATCCAGCATCTAATAACATCTGCTAACATGTACTTGCAACTTTCTTTATACTTTATTTCCAAAAAACTGTTTGCTTTTCACATTTTCATACAACATGACTGAGCTTGTGCTGGTTCATTGGCGGGGCCTTAGGGAAGCCTGTTGTACTCTCGCTCGCCCTCTCGGATCAAACGGCTATTGCAAACCACTTAGGGCGATATTTGATTGTTGTCTCCTTACGCTACATGCACATTGGCTAAATTATTTTTGTGTTAATAATTCACACAGCAGCTGGCAGCAAATGATTCACTGTAATTGCCAGAAGAACCTTTGGGGCCCGGTGTCTTAGGGCCTGTGATTCAAGCAGATTGATTAGTGTAATGCCCCGAAATGGCCAAGCGCTTCAGGGGTAAACAGTTACCGACCCAGAGCAGAGCATCGTTCTGCTCTTCAAAGGCACGCTATTACAAGCACGTTATCAGTCTGATCCAAACCCGTCTCCAGCGGAGAGTCAGACCGAACCAGTCTGACAGAGCCTGAATCAAATCATAATTATGTTTACAGACATTTGCAGATCCTATCTGTCAGGGATTCCCATGCTCCAAGGACCGCCAATAAACCTCCCAATCCAAGAATGGAAAATGTTGATGAAAATTGCCTCAGCTGCCTTTAACGAAGAGCCTGCATGCTTCAACACTAACCGCATTCTTTAAGATGAATTAATCTGCAGCTAATCACTAAACGCTCCCGTTCTGGAGATGATCAGTCTCTCACTAATCTTCACATACACACGGGCTAATTGATCTAATGCAGGAACAAGACATGTAGAGGTTTTTTATTTTATTAATAGTTATAGTTCATCATGGAAACATTACTGTCATAGCAACCATGAGGGGGTCATTGGTAGAGGTGGGGAATCCAGGTCCAGACAGTAAAAGCCTGCTCCAGGATGTTGTTCTGATTGATGTTATACTCCCACACAGCTGGTACTCACTCCCTGGAAACGTCTGCCCACTGGAGGCTGCATCGAGCACTGTAGGGGGACGTTCACTCACACATCAGGACAATTAGACAGAGTAGACAATTTACCTGACCACTGTGTTTTTGAAATGTGGGAGGAAACCAGATTCCAGGGAGGAAACAGTGGGAGAACATGGAAGCTCCACCCACATAGGGCCTTGAACCCAAGACCACAACACAGGGAGGCAATGAGCCACTGTGCCACCTGTGTGCTGCTGCAGGCAGGCTGAACCAAACCCTGGAGCAGCTTTTAATTTCTGGACTTGGATCAAAATGTGGGCAATTGGTGGTCTAACCTCGAGAAAGTGGCGGCACTGAAGCGATGAAAGCTGGATTTTAATTCCAAATGAACAGATGAAGTCACTCGAAACGTCAGAGTGACCTCAAAAATCAGGTGCTTATACACTAAACAGGACATGTCCAAACAAACTACTCATCATTGCACTCCGCATCATCATCTAGAACAGCTTTAGTCAGCACTCTGCTCAGAGGTGGGTTCTGACTGCTTCTGTTCACGTTGTTATCTAGAATATTAATTTGAAGAGCCCATATCCTGCATGCAGAGCATTTTATGGTTTTAATACGTTTAATGTAAAATATCAAAGCAGTAGAACGTAAGAGGGGGTGTGTCATGATGAGTACCACCTTCATCTACACTGTATGGACAAAAGTATTGGGACGCCTGCTCAGTTGTTGTTTGAGTTGCGGTGATGAGGTCGGGATGTTGGGTGATCACCACCCCACCTCATCCCCATAAGTACTTTATGGAGCTCCATCATTCCAGAGAACACAGTTCACTGCTCCACAGCTCAATGCTGGGGGTCTTTATACCCTCTAGTCCACACCTGCTATTAGACATGGAGACAATAGATTCATGTTTGTTTATCTGCTCCAGAGAGTCCTATTCTATTGGCAGTGCTTCTCTACAGGGACTAGACCAGCTGTGTGTGCATTTGCACATCTGTGTCAGCAATGGGTGCAGCTTTAAATGGATGAATGCTTAATAAGAAATATTACGGTACAGTAATACACAACCTCGAGCGTTCTGCTGCTTTTATACCAATAAATAAATAAAGGAATAGAGACTGAGGTCTGAACTGATTCCATCTAATCATTACAGTTCCCCTGAAATTGGCTGTTACAGTGTCACAGTCTGAACTGGTCCCAGTGTCCAGCCTGTGGACCGCTGTCCAGCTCACCGAGATCACCTTACCTCTTTCTTACCTCTTTCTTACCTCTTACTGTCATTCTTGGTCTATTTTGTTACTTCACAGCCAAATTGTTCTCAAATGCTTCAGTACTTTTCTTCAGCATCAGGCCAAGCTTCAGTCACAGTGCTCAGTCAAGAGACAGAATGAGTCAGAACTCAAGAGTCAGAACTAACTGCTGTATATTTTTCAACCTTTAAGATCAAATAAGTACTTTTAAAACCATTATATGTACATGAGCTCTGCTCTGATTGGCTGCCTGGTCCAAATAATGCTCTCTAAGTTCTATATGAGTGGGCGGGGCTAAACTACTGTAACTGGTATTAATGGATCCATGCTGTGTTAGAGCTGGACCTCTCCGGGCGCGTTAATTCTTTTGCATGGACTCTACAGGACTACAGAGTGAACATCTTCTTGAGACAGAAGTGGAACGACCCCCGGCTCGCCTACAGCGAGTACCCGGACCCCTCACTGGACCTAGATCCTTCCATGCTGGATTCCATTTGGAAGCCTGACCTGTTCTTTGCCAATGAGAAAGGAGCCAACTTCCATGATGTCACCACAGACAACAAGCTCCTGAGGATCTCCAAGGATGGAACGGTTCTCTATAGCATCAGGTACGAATGGGGAATGTGATTAAATCATTTGAATCCCAGAAAAACTGATGGATGTTGGAGAAGTTCTTCTCTAAATGGTGTGAAAGTTATTCCAGGCAAAA
Source organism: Acestrorhynchus altus (assembly GCA_034509495.1). Taxonomy (NCBI): domain Eukaryota; kingdom Metazoa; phylum Chordata; class Actinopteri; order Characiformes; family Acestrorhynchidae; genus Acestrorhynchus; species Acestrorhynchus altus. The sequence continues at coordinate 7,591,635 of CM067509.1, read as the reverse complement.
GTCAACAAGAAGACTCAATGTCAATATGTTGACATTCAAGTCCTCCACAGATAAACCAATAGACCTGTAACCTTCAGAGGGACAGCAACGTCACATACATATAATAGCATACATACAGTCATGTGAAAATATTAGGACACGCCCACATTTATTACTTAAAATGTCTAAAATTAGAATCAGGTGCAGAACATCAGCTGCTAATGATCAGACCATCGTTAGAGAGGAGGTTTGGAGTCTTATTTAAACCTCAGACATTAGTCTGGTTTCCTCCTGATAGTTGAAGTGAGTGGGATCATCATGGTCAGATCCAAAGAGCTCTCTGAGGACTTCAGAAAGAAGGCTGTAGATGCAGATGAGTCTGAACAGGAATTTAAAAAGATTATAAATCAGCCGTTCCACTGTCTGGAACATCATTTACAAGTGGAGAACATTTAGAACAACTGCCCCCATGACCAGATCAGACCGTCCAGCCTGATCCAGACTTGCTGCAGCAGGGTGTGGAGATCTCTCCATGATAGAAACCACTATGAGATCTTTATTGTATCAGAGGGGGTTTGAGGAGAACGTAAGAGCATCTGTACAAAGACTGACGCAGAAACATCTCAGAGCTGAAAGAATTCCACATGGAGGAGTGGGAACGTTGAGCTCACAGTCAAAGATGTTCCTACAGTGTCCTAAATTTTCCACATGATTGTATGTGTTATTAAATCAAACCAGGTTTATTGTCACATCACAGGGGAAAACCTTACAATGTAAAAAGAAGGGTACAGCTACAACATACCAACATCAGTAGATGGATCATCAACTGTCTATATTACTTATGATTCGAGATCTTGAGTAACATTTGGAGACGTTTAACAGACATTATATTTTAAATGTTACCTGTTTTTTATCAACTAAAGTATTTACGAAAACAAACCCAAGATATTATATAAAAATGTGACGAGGCAGAAATAAATGATTGCATAACAAACAGCATTTATGAACTATGATTGTATGAGTCCTATTATTTAGTTCCTTCGTGAGTGTTGAGACGTACAGCTGCCAGAGCTGCTTTACTAAAGCGTTTCTTTGATTTTTGGTTTTTGTGAAAATCTTATATAATAGTTCTTCGCTACACCTGAGCTCATGCAGGGTGTACAGAAAGGCGCTGCCGACTGATTACCAATAAACGCTGATGTGAACGTCCCTCTGCTTTGAAGAGAGGAACAGTATAAATGGATTTGAGGAAATGAGATGAAATCTCATCGACTGAGGCCGCAGTTAGCGCCTGTAGAGAGAGCTGGCTTCGTTAAACATTCGGAAGCAATTATTCCAGGTGACTCTGACAGTAAGAGTGTGTTTGAAGTGGATTAGGGGGTCTGAGTCTCAGCGGTGGGTTCTCTACAGCAGAACCGGACTGAGGCAGAAAGTCCAGTCTGGGGTCTTAACAGAGTCATTCATATCATTATCAGTTCAGGGAGATAGCAGGACACTGAGAGAGAGAGAGAGAGAGAGAGAGAGAGAGAGAGAGAGAGAGTGAGAGAGAGAGAGAGAGAGAGGTCACCTTACCCAGGCGATAGGGAAGGTGGGTTACAGTGGACAGAGGATCAGAGCTACTAGCCAAACATTTAAACTGCTCTGAGATTCCAGCACACAGACATCATCTACAAGATTCATAAACAGTAATAATGAAATCATCTCCCCAATTCACTCAACACTGACTCATTACTGTGCTCAGAACACGGCTCCCTAAACCACTGCAGAACCTACACTCAACACATGCAGGATTTTTACAGTTACAGATGACTGAGATAACTGTAACTGTAACTGTAACTGTAACTGTAACTGTAACTCTAACTGTAACTCTAACTGTAACTGTAACTCTAACTGTAACTCTAACTGTAACTGTAACTCTATGCTGGCCAACTGTTACTGCTTAACTGTAACTCCTAAATATAACTGTAACTGTAACTGTAACTGTAACTGTAACTCTAAATGTAACTGTAACTGTAACTGTAACTGTAACTGTAACTCTAACTCTAATATACCAACATTTCCTTAATGTTCGTTCTTGTCTATCTGGGAATGTTGTGATGAAATGTTTTAAACCATTTTTATGTCACACACTTTCAGAACATTCCTGGAACATTATTTACGTTCCTGCAACATTTTTTAAATGTTTCTGAAACGGCATGTCTGTCAGGTTCTAAGAGTTAAGCTAAAGCTGTAAACATCTTCATTTGTACATTTACTCCAAAATAAAATGCTTACTGGTCATCTCCCACAGGCTGACCTTAATCCTGTCCTGCCCGATGGATCTAAAGAACTTCCCCATGGACGTTCAGACCTGCACGATGCAGCTGGAGAGTTGTACGTAATCACCTTTAATGTTGTCCTGTAGCTCCGCGCCGCAGCACTAATATCAGACTGCTGACTGCGGCATTAAACCACGTCTGTGTGAACAGATGAAGCAGTTTCAGACTTTCTGCTGAAGTGAATCTTTTTCTTTCAGCTTGATCTAAAGAGCAGTGATCGTAATGTGAACCTGACCGCCCCGAGCAACGTAATAACGATGTGTTTCTCCCCTCTGCAGTTGGCTACACGATGAACGACCTGATTTTTGAGTGGCTGGACGAGGGGCCTGTGCAGGTAGCGGAGGGTCTGACCCTTCCTCAGTTCATCATGAGAGAGGAGAAGGAGCTGGGCTACTGCACCAAACACTACAACACAGGTCAGAACAGGCATGACGTTAATCACCAAACACTACAACACAGGGACGGACGTCCCAAAACATCCACAATGAAAAGTACTTCATCATCTCCTACTAAATGATGAGCTCCTCCCGAAACACTTTGCAGTGCAGTTCTCAGTGTAGTATTCGGACCCAACCACTATGTACTTCTTAAGATGAAATTCTTGTTCAGTTCTCAGTAAATCTGTGGTTAAGATTCAGTTTTGATGATGCAGATGCAATAAATTCCTTAAAACTATTAAAATACCTTAAAGTCCAATCCAAAGTCCAGATCAGAATTCATAGGACTTTTCCTCATGAATATGCTGGACGTCCATAAAATGGACAGCAGTGAAGGAGGTGGTCTAACTGAGATCACTGTCCAGTTTGGGCCGATGTCTCTGTTCAAACAAAAACATACCATGACCGCTGTGTGTTCCTAATGAAATGGCTGAAGTCCACAGGACGGGGTGGCAAATTAAAAGTAGAGTTTAAAGAAACAAGAACCCAAACCAGAGAAGTGTAAGGTAGAGTTCGGGTCACTTCCCCTGCTGTGTGAACGAGGCCTCAGAAGGGTTTTGGGAAACAATGTTCTTCAAGATGTTCGTAAATGACTGAAATGAATCGTTTTCAGGAAACTCACCGTCAGCTCAGGATTCAGTACTTAAAGTGATCACAAAACACTTCCTCACCAAGTCAGACCAAGGTTTATCTAAGACGGGTTCTTTGTGTCCTGCTCTCAGGTAAGTTTACCTGCATTGAGGTGAAGTTCAAGCTGGAGAGGCAGATGGGTTACTACCTGATCCAGATGTACATCCCCAGCCTGCTCATCGTCATCCTCTCCTGGGTCTCCTTCTGGATCAATATGGATGCCGCTCCTGCCCGAGTGGCCCTGGGCATCACCACCGTTCTCACCATGACCACACAGAGCTCCGGCTCCAGAGCATCACTGCCTAAGGTATGCCTACTGTCCTCACCCAGTACAACCCAGTTAGGAGGGGAGAATTCAACTGCTGCATTTACTGGCCACTTTATCAGAAAACCCTCCGTTGTAGTTCCATCTTGCTGATGTACGGTTAAAGACTAGAAGATCAAGGCAGGTGTTTCCAATAAAGGGGCCAGTGAGTGGAAGTACAAGGTTGCTGAAAGTAGCAGTGCATGAACGTAGGGCTGGACTGATATCCAACACCGCCAGTATAAACACGTTTCCCAGTGGAGCTCCTTCATCGAGCGTTGCGATGCTGGGACCTTGGAGACGTGGAAGAGGTTGAGGTTAATCCACCAAAGCCTCATTGTTCAAAGAGGGTGTGAAAGAGTTCTAGTCCCTTGGAGGCCTGGTTCCTGCAGTAACTCATGTTCACAATCTGCATATTCATGTAGTTCAATATTGACCCTCTATGTAAGGAGTCATTAAGTGTGTAATTATCAGGAACCCTGTCGGCACGTTGTTAATGAGTGAAGCGTGAAATTGTGAGTTGGTGATCATTAAGTGTGATTTGCACACGTTGGTCAATACAATCAATATGACGTTATTTGTTAAAGGACGGATCCTCTTCCAGGGTTCGGGCTGGTGGCTCGTTATTGTCTGTTAGTGCTGGAACTGAGCTGACGCGTCACCGGTTCATCCTTGAAAAGGGTTCTTCAAGGGTTCTTCAGTAAATACAGTGATTTTGTATAAAACCGTGACAACCTAACGATGCGTTTGGATGTTGTTATTGTTTTAATATGAAGGTTTGGCTGGGTCTTCAGAACCATTTGGATTCTTACATGGTTCTTCATCAATGAAAGGAAACCAGAACTAACTGGACTACAATGAAACCAACACACAAACCTTGGTTCTTCAGATATAAAAGGAATCACTGTTGTAGATGGTTTCCTGCTTCCTGATTTCAATTGTATAAAATGAGTTTTACTGCCAGAGGGAACAATCCTTCTGCTCTCAAATGCTTAGATGAGAGTTTACAGCTCCACACAGAACCATTCTGTGAATCCTTGAAGAACCTCTTTAACAGTGGAGCACTGACAGGTTACATCCGAAACGTCCAAAAACAGCAGAAATATGGCAGTTTCTCTCTGATTCTACGGAGACGGTTCACTGCCGAGATCTGGGCTGGAACGTTCTGCTGCTCCACAGCCTGTAAGAACCACTTTAGGAGTAGTGAGTCATCGCTCACATCCATGATCAGTCTGCATCCCACACGCTGAATTGCACATGACCCACGAGTCCTACGTTTCGTCAGAACCTCAAATCAAAGGAGCATGTGCTGATGAATATTTAGCGAGGAGGCTTTCGAGGGCCTGAAACAAAAGGCTGCGAGTGTGAGAGCAGACTGGGTTTGTTTGAGCCACATTGTTTTTGGAGATGAACCGACGGTCAGCTCTATTTAACCTCGCCTCAAAGGCCACAGCGGATCAGAACTCGGGACTTGGCCGTTTGTCCGGGCTGATCAGCGGTTTGCCCTTGAATTCAATTTAGCGCTCATAGATGTAGCGAACAAATGCATGTGTCATTATGTTAATCTGATTTTCAAGTGATCATTCGGAAATGAAGGCGCTTGTTACTCGACAGCCAATAAAGCTGTAATCATTGCATGCTTTGATTACAAACTGGAGATATATAATAGCGTATGCAGATGAGCGTGGGCGAACGTGGCAGCGGTATAATGGAGCATTAGAGCCGTGGATGTGTTATTTTTTTCTCAGACGTCGCGCGACTCTGCAGGAGAGGTGATGGAGAAAACTTGGCTTCCTCGGAAAGAACATCCGTTCGGTGATCAGTCCTCCCATTCAGCGGGAAATCCCGGATTTATCAAACACAAGACATTCAAACCAGCATTTGAGCTTCAAGCGAGATTCCATTTTTGGTTAAACAAAAGAGTGGATTTAAGTGAATTAGAGACGTAAGACGGTGAATTTGAGTCTCGATCTGAGTGAACAAGTCAAACGAACGTGTCAACACAACAAACGAATGGGTTAACTTAGGCTGAATGAGTCTGAGCTAAATAAATGCAAATTGAACTAGAGCTGAATTAAAGATTGACAGATTAAACATGAAGCAAAGAACCACTTAAGCATCCATGGTTTTCACGCTCCACATATTAATGAACCTTAACAGCTCAAGGCCAATCTTGAATATCCTTATTATTTATTTTCTATTCTTATGTTTTGGATTATGTTTATGTATGTATCACTTTTATCTTCTCAGGACTTTTATTCTGATATTTGAACACTGTTATAAAGAGAGAGCAAACAGCCCCTCCCTTCTCATTCTCCTCTATAACCCAATATCTGGGTCAGTGATGTCATCATCAGCCCCGCCCCTCTCTCTGTTCAGTCAGAGTCTGTATGCAGGTTGAGCATCAGCCCCGCCCCTCACTCTGATCAGTCAGAGTCTGTATGCAGGTTGATCATCAGCCCCGCCCCCTCTCTCTGATCAGTCAGAGTCTGTATGCAGGTTGATCATGTTCACGTGGACAGGGCAGTAAACATGCACTGGAAGCTCCTTTGGTATTTAAACTGGAAACCAGTGAATGTGATCTGTATTCTGAGCTGAATTACTCTCTGATTACTCATCACACTATGATCAGACCAGGGTTTATATGGAGTCTACACTGTTACTGTGTACGTGAGAGCAAAGACAGTAACATGAAAGACTGAGAAATTCACAGAATCATACATACGGGCTCAAGCAGCACTGACGACATAACATTGTTCTTGAACAGGTTTCGTATGTGAAGGCTATCGACATCTGGATGGCTGTGTGTCTGCTGTTCGTCTTCGCTGCTTTGCTGGAATACGCAGGAGTGAACTTTGTATCCAGGCAACAGAAAGAGTTCCTCCGGCTGAAACGAAGGCAAAAGCGAAATCTCAAGGTACGAACACTGATCTAATAACGTGAAACAGAAGCAAGAAGTCCAAACACAGGGCTGACGTGCTGAAGGGGATCTCCAGCACCAGCAGCGTTCTGAACCAGTGCACCAACACTAACGTTCAGAGACAAGGTGTGAACATCCGTGTAGCATAATGAACGGCCTGAAACGCTGTGGCAGATTTGCGAGCTGTCTGCCCTCTGAGTTCAGCAGCCCTGCCGGCTCGAGACCAAGCCACGGCACGAGTGTTTGAGCTTTTCCTGATGATGCAAGACGCCATCATTTGGCGGCCAGTCAATTTGTCGCTGTTCAAAGACTAAATCAAGCGGTGCCTGCTAAAAGGGATAAGCATTATCCTCACAGACAGGGAAGCATTAACTCTAAACTAATGAATAATTTACTCATTCAAAAGCAGTCTCTGGCTTAATAACCAACTTTGGGATTTGAAGCGTTTGTGTAGGAAAATACAAGCGGAGCTGAAGCAGGATCGGTGTATATATGCAAAGCACTGGCAGTGCATGCTGGGTATTTCGGATGCAAATAAGGCAGGGAAGCCTGCGTTCTCCTTAAAAGCTCTTCAGTATGCGAGTGACAGCAGCTCAGACCCTGGAATTAATGCTGCGGAAAAATCATCCTTTTCTCCACCTTAGGTAAACTGTAATAAACACGGCATTAAAGGAGGGAACAATGAGACAGGCCAGTGTTATTGAAAAGTGTGTCAGGCTGTCCTCGGGGACTCCTCCAGACGCTTAAATAAATGAAAAACCATCCGTTTTTGTGACCAGTGTTAATTTGTAGCAGCGAACGTCTGCGACCCTGCAGGCTTCAGAAAGTTTCAGGCACAACACCTGAGACACAATTTGGCAGATTCCAACAAAAAAGGAGAAACATTGCAGGGAAAAGACAAATGCATCATCCTGCTCATTTAGAGCTCACTTCTTTATTCATGAATTAATACTGCATGCTCCTTAACGAGCTAGCCCGTGGCATAACGTGTTGTTTGTCGCGTTCCAATTGTTTTGTGTCCTGTTGAGAGTTGCAGCTGAATGATGGCTCCTCTTTCTTGTTGGCTCGCCTTCCAGGAGGAAGAGCTGAGGGAGGGACGTTTCCACTTCTCCGGCTACAGCATGGCTCCCTGCATGAAGGACGGCACGGTGGTGAAAAGTGCTGCTGTCAACGCCATCCAGCCACCTTCTGTCCTGAGGGACACCGAGCACAACAGGAAGAAATTTGTGGACAGAGCGAAGCGGATCGACACCATCTCCAGAGCGGCCTTCCCTCTGGCCTTCCTCATCTTCAACATCTTCTACTGGATCACTTATAAAATAATCCGGCACGGGACTGCCGCCAAGGTGTAGCGGCCAAGCATGCCTCAGAACTGGCGACAGGAAACGGACGTTCTCCGTCGCTTCTTTGGAGAAATGGCAGCAAGGAAAAGCTCAGTGTAGGAGGGTGCTGATCTGTGCGGGGGTGTCACATTTTCAATCAGGGATAAAGGCATGAACAGGATTTGCAGATGATTGTGGGATGGTGAAGCTGAATGCTCGGTACAGCTGAAGAGAAGTAGAACAGGTTGGGTAATCTGGAAGAGCGATTCCTTACAGTGCAGTCCGGAAGTAAAGGCATTGTAGCACACTTTGTTTTGGCACACAGGATGTGAAATGAAACAATAACTATGAGGTTAAACGTCAGGGTGTAAACGAAGGGTATTTGTACCTTTATTGGGTGAACCATAATGATCTTTTTATAGTTTCCCTTCCCAGGGACCAAAGCTAGTAGGACAGACCAGCAGAATCGTAGATAAAGGCATCACAAAGTATTTGGTTGCAATTCCATTGTTAAGTCATCAAGTCTGAAGTTTACAACCAGTAGACGCCTCCAGACGCAGGAACCTTCACTAGCGGTTCTCTGCCATGCTCTCCTATGGCATTAAGAACAAACCATAAGGACTGTAAGTACACAAATCTGAAATCAACCAGTTCACACACCATCTAAGACTCAATAGTATAACTTGTTAAGGATCAGATGCAGATTCTGCTTGGAGGAAGTACAGCTTCATACTTGAAATTTATTGTAAAATTAGTTCCTTTTATTCTCTTTGGGGGCAAAATCAGTCAACAAAGAATCTCAGGAAAGTGTAAGAAATGACTGCACTGTCCCAGGAAATAAGATTGAGAAAGTCTGAAACTTCTACATCTTTTTATCTTTTTATAATATATTTGAACGCATGTATTTTCAGGAAGAGGATACTTTGATTTTCATGCTTTACGAGGCATGAATTCGTCTCAGATTACACAGACAGACAGATGATGGAAGTCTGTGTGGAAGGTGGTATCAGCACATTGATTATGAAGGGGCGTTACCTCAGGCGATGGCTTGGGAACGGCCACACCTGTATAAGTTGTGAGGTGTATCTTGTGAGTGAGACTGAAAACTGGCCAGCATGGTCATGGCAAGGAGACAGAAACGATGGGAGTTTAAGTGAGGGTGGATGGGAAAGTCCATTTCCGAAGTTGTGCGGGTGTTTAACATTCCTCAATCCAGTGCCACAGAACCAGTTATGGAGGAAGTGGAGCCGATAGAATGGTGCATTATCCTGCTGATGTCCATGATTGGCTGTAGATGGTCACGAATAAGTGAAACAGTAGCCCCAGTCAATGCTGTGTTCAGGCTGACCAGTGGACCCAACCCATGCCACATGTGAGAACACACCAGTATAAAACAACCACCAGTCTGAAGAGTGGCTTGTTGGCAACTGTTGTCTTGTTGAGTCCATAGCTTCATGGGATCTGCCACAGATTCTGCCAGAGTTGCTCTTTTTGCCAGATAATGCCGGTCACCATCATTAAGTACCCATGAGTGGCCACTGCACTGTCCATTGTGGGTGTTAATGCCATTTATGATGACTTCCTGGTACACATGACCCTGTGGATTGAGGAATGTTAAATGCCATCACAACTTCAGATATGGAATTTACCCTTCATCTGTTCCCACTTTCACACCTCTCTTGGACTTCTGGTCAGTGCACATTAGTTCTATACAAACCACAAAAACTCAATTCAGTGCGACACGAGCTAATGTTATAACATTCAAATTTCTGTACTCAGAGTCCAACTCTAGACCTTTTGTCCTCAGTCAGTGACCTTCAGGTTGAGAAACTCGGGCAGTGAAGAACATTCCAAAGCTTCACAGTGGCAGTAGGTTGGATGTTCTGATACAGGGTGACACTTCAGTTCCAGATTCTTCTTGCTACTTGACTGTCAACAATTAAGATGAGATATTCCACTGGCAGTTGTTCATGCCCACCACCATGTACCGATGTGGTGGTTCGACTAGGATGCTGAGCAGTCCCTTTCACTTCTGTTAGAGGTGAATCCGCCCCTAAGACTTTGTTGAACTCTGAAGGATTTTTTAAGAATCTGTAAGGAGTACTGAGACTTCCCTCTGGTTAGCATGTGAGGTCATGTTAGTGTTTTTTGTCCACATATTTATGCTACATGCTGGATTCAAAAAGCTAAACCTTTTCAGTCCTCCAGTTCTATGGTCTTCCACAGTCTGCAGGTTTCTGTTGATAATGCATCTACCAATCGACTTTGACCCACTTAATGTTTTGGCTCTGTCCGTACGTCTGTGACTGATTTATTCTGTGCTCTAGAATCAGCTTCTGTCGCTCGCTTGTGCATGAACTAATGCTGCAGAGACCCACACAGCTGGTCCAAACACTGTTTAGATTAATACTAATTATACAAAGGGCTGTAATTCCTATGTGGTTCACCGAATACGGATGTAAGTACCCTGAAAATTAAAGCTGACATTCTGTGTCATTTCATTTCAGATCCAAAGTGCTGGAGCACAGAGCCAAAACAGTAACGTCCAATTACTTATAGATTGCACTGTAAACAGTTAATGCCAAATTTGCTATGACAGTATTGGCACAGTATTTGTATGAGCCTCAAACAGAACATTCCAATGGTTTGTACAACTCCAGGGAAGTCCAGTTTTTACAAAATTTCTTACAAAAGGATGATTATCGGTTTTATACTGTTGTCTTCTGGCTTCGGACAGTTTATACGGATTCAGCCACGATCCCTTCCTCTTATTAGGCCGAAAAACGCCGGGCACCTATTTTACAGTGTGTGCACATTCATCAAATCCTTGGGATGTGTGCAGTCCAAGTCCAAGGCTGCGAGTGAAGCACTGCAATCACTGGAACCCTTAAGCCTTAGACGAGACCTGCTCAGTTAGGATACGATTCCATTTCCTCAGATTTCTGATGCAATGTTCAAAGCATTTCTTGTACTGCTTACGTAACGGCTACAGCTTGTCTCAGAACGGCTGGCATTTTCAACAACACTCGAAAAGTAAACCTTGTAGTCACGAATACCAATGTGTTGTTTGGTGTTTAATTGCTGTACGGAACATGAAAACACCCTCTGGGGACACGGTGGGAAACACAAGCTAATAAAACGCCACATATACTCGACATTTTTCATCCTACCTGCTGACCTATTACTTGCCTGAACATTTTCTAAATGCCACTGCTGGACGTCAGAGAAGAGCAAACACCGGAATGGCTGATTCTCCTCGGTCAAGGCCTGGTGAGATTTCCCGTGAGATTATCAGTAAGCGACCTTTATTTCATCGATATGTTTTATGAGAAGCAGCCCATGTCCTACAGTTCATACGGTGACTGCATGAGTGATCCCTGAGAGAGGAGGCATTTCCCGGTTAAAGCAGTTACTTGATATGAAAAATGCTGATTGTCCAGATGAAAAAGCACTAACCGTGTAAAGGACAATAAAGGAGTGTCCTTCGGTATTCTTAGCTGTTCATGTGAACCGAGTCTGAATTCCCTGAATAAACATCTGAAGTAAGAACATATGAACACACAATATATATGTGAACGCCTAAAGCGTTCTCACACAACACAAAAAAGCTTTCATCAGTTACCGATCTCTGTCGTCCTTGGCGAAGAGGCGGAGCCTGTAGAAACTGCTACGCCGGTAGAATGACCACAAACCCTTTTCTAGAGAATGAGCCCCACTTCTGAAGTTTGGACTAGTGTCAGAGCCAACCCTGATTAATGTGGCAACATGTAATAATATAATTACAATATTTAATAATATAACGTATGTAATGTGGTGTGGAACGCATCTTTGATAACACCACCTGCAGCCGTTCGGACAGAACTTTACTAGATGTGGACTTTTGAATGGAGCAGTGCTCAGGCTGCGGTTTTAAAATTCACTAAATACAGGCTGAGAATCGTCTTCACCGTCCTACCTTTACTTCTCAGATAACGGTAAGGACATCGTGCTGATTGGAAAAATGAGACGTTGAATCCAATTTAAAGAAGCACTTCACCTTTAAAGCCAACTGTATGATATTTAATTTGATCTTCTGCATTGTGATGATTATCTAAGTATTAAATAACATGTAAATGAAGGAATCATTCTGTAATTACAGGAAAAAGAAAAGGGTCGGTGTTTTCTACCCCCTGGTGCATCATCTGTGCATTGCAGCACGAGAAAGATACATCCTGACGTCTAAGGCAGGTCAGATTATGGGTTTGATTTCTGAAGACAGTTAAGAGCATCGTACCATCTAAACTGATTTACTTGTCAGAGCCATCAGAATTTCACTGCCTTGTTTTGTGTATTATTTTGCAGTGTTTTCACAAATTTGTCAATGTTTGGTTTTATGGACGAGGGGCGACTCAGTCTGACATTTCATTTCTTTTACTGTAGCTTAATTAGTTCTTGTCAAAAATAAACTCAAAGTGTAAAAGAACATGGAGCAACAGACATTAACATGTAATGTCTGTATGTAAATATAAATGATTTATTTTACACGTTACACCAAAACAATGGAAACAATCTACATTACGAATAACGATCTTTCACAATGTAATTACATTGTTGGACCAGCGATGTGTGCTTCGTAGTGATTAGACAAACTCTCGAGTCTTAGCGAAGACGGCGAAGCCTGGTCGGATTTGGGCGAGTTGTCAGATTCCTGCAGTAACTTGCTCTTTAGATTCTATAGATTTTCAGCATTTTTGACAGAATTCATGAAAGTATGTATTTTTCAAATAAACATTTACTGATGGGATTCAGAAACTGTCCTTTGGCCTCTGTTATGAGCGTGATTTGAGTTTGGATTCTCGATTCATTTTTTTTTCTTTTAAACTTTGTGGAAATGTCACAATCAGTCTGTGGAAATTAACTAGAACCCAAAATGTGGTATCACTTGTGGAACAAGGTGGTTTTCCAGAAATCTGAATTCACTACGATATTAAGGTCGAAACTTAGTTTGAACTTTAATTTTCATAACATTAGTTACTATTTAGTTTTGAACTCTGTAGAACCTTTATGTTAGAATTTAGTTCTTCACCCTCAGAACTAATATATATATATATAATAGAACCCTGAGGAACTCCAACATCTACTAAACCAGCCAGTTACCCTGTAACTCACTGTAGTTCCTGTCTCGGCCTCGGTGCTCCTGCTCTCCTCGTCCTCAAGCGTTCTGAGATCTCAGTCGGCCTACTGAGCAGAAACAATCACACACCTCACTGTGCTAGCTTTCAGCACGCGTCACACCACTGGAAAACACACGGGGAAGAGAGGACGTATGATGTGTGGACGCCACATCCAGCCCACTGGACATAAGAAGTGCGGCACATGCGTTCCTGTGAAATAACTGGCAGGTGGTACTCAGAAGGTGTGATCATGGGTGGTACATGGTTTAGAGTTTAAGAACCACTGCAGAAGAAAGTTCTCCGCACCTAGAGAGGAGGAAAGAGCAGACATGGCATAGAAACAGGGAGCAGTGAACACAGACTAATGGGACCTCAGCACGGTGGCCCAGCAGGAACCCGTTACCTTAGGCAGAGGGCAAAGAAACGGAACCTGTTTTGGTGAAACAGAACCGCAACGTGTACCAAACCATTAGCTTGGGACGTCTCAAAAACCTACCTTATCCATTTTAATGCCTCGGCAGCTTGCAGGAGTGAGAGAACCGGGGCAGTCTTGTCCCAGCGGGTCATCCAAACGGTGTCGGCACTGAATTCGGGTGGCACAAAGGAAACGAAAGTAATCGTTCAAAAAGGGACGAGGGTGTCGTCCGCTGGCCTCATTACCATTTATCGTACATCGGTTTCTATTGCTCTGTATTGATTAAAGGCCGAGTTGGCCGAGTTGACCGGTGTGAATTGCTCCTGTGAGCTTTTGATAAGAGTCCTTGACCTGATGTGGCAGAACGAGGTCTTCAGGAGAGCAAATTTGTCGAAATGGAAATACGTGATGTTTCATGTGTGCAAATGGTGTGTGAACAAATTCACATCGGCTCTTAATTGTTTTCAAGGAAATGAAGCTGCTCGTACGTCAGGCCTCTCGCCAGACAGTCTGGAAGATGTTATGGTTTCCATGGTAACAACCCCGGCAATCAGCCAGTGAAGAGACACGAAGCAGACATGAGCATGAGATATAACGAAATAAATGCAACCATAAAACGAGAATTAACTGCAGAGGAATCTGAAACCCTGTATGGAAGCATTACATAATCTGTTAAAAATCAGTATTTTAGAAACATTCATCTGTTTAATGAACGTCTGCATGAACAGAGGACAAGCAAAGACAATCCAGATGAAGATGAGGCAGGATGTGATTATTATTAGTTGAAGATTAGCTTTACTCACCAAGTGAGCATGAATATCAATCAGTACAGAGTGAAGGTTCCAGAGGAAGAAAAAGAACAAAAATCAATATTTGCAGCTTCATGAAGCACTGCTGAACCGTGCTGGATGACTGTTAACTGGTTTCGGGGCTTTCTCCTGCTGGAGACCACGGCAGAGTCAGGTTTTTGCAAACTGCTGCCACTGAATAGGTTTTGTGGAGACAGTCCAGGAATATATTCGGAGACCATCACATTGGAAATGTCGCCGCGAGAGCAGCTCTCTCTTAATTGCCTCAGCGTGCGTCCAAAAGGAGCGCCGCTTCCTGCAGGATGTGAGGAACCTGAGAGACACGCTTCTGAGGCTCCGTCACCTGAGCCATGGTGAAGGCTGGGGTGGTGCTGAGAGACAGCGAGGACGGCTCAGCTGGAAAGGCACAGCGACTGCGCCACGCAGATGGAGGCTCAGCAGCAGCTGGCTATGGTACAGCGCCCCCCTCTGGGGTGAACTACCACCCACCATCCATAAGTCTGATGGCCAAGCTGTCACGCTCTGCTTTCTGCCCAGTTCAGGTTCCACACAGCTGCTGCTGGACTGAGATGTTCTGAAACGCTGGCCTTGGTGTGAATAAGAGAGCTGCAACGGTCACTCAACATACTGCTCATATGACGCAATCGGTCATTCTGACAGACTGTAATACACTACAGGAAACATAGGGGGTGCTGTATAACGCAGTCATCCTGGCACTCTGAACAACGCGCTGCTTTAGTTTCGGCAGTGTTTTACTTTCAGAAGAGGACCGCTCACAATGACCATGTGAACACACTGTATTCACGTAGACTAAATTAACAGATTTATTCCACTCTTTACAGGATACAAGAATGACGTAGGTGGGTGTGTGGGGTAGAGGAGTCTTTCTATTGTTGCCAAACTATCACTTTAACATCTCAGCTGTGTGTGAGTGTGGTGGACAACTTGCAGCACAACAAGAGCTGACGGGGTCATCTCCAGCAGCTCGGGTCTCGGGGGCAGCTTAAGTGTTTTCTCAGAAAAACGTCTAAGAAGTATTAGAGCTGTGAAGCTCAGGGGAGATGCCACACACACCCACACACACACCCACACCCACACCCACACACACACACACACACACACACACACACCAGTCTTGCCGTAAAAACAACCTGAAGACAGAAAATCTCTGAGCCAGGACCGGACTTCATGGCCCGTCTCCGAGATGAACAGAGGATGGGACACTGTGGCTCCTGAAATTCAGCCCTACGGACAGATTAGGACATTTTAATAAGCGCATTTCAATAATCCATTCCCAGTTATTAACAAAGACACAATTACATGCTTTTGATTTATTTAAATTTAAATGATGCAATACAGCCTGTCAAACGTTTGGGGACACTTTGTCTCTTTCACTTTAATACACTTTTGGTCTATTTAGCTTACAGGCTGAGCTTTTTTGCAGGTGTTTGATAGAAAATGGACACATTCTGCTGGTATGCTCTGTAAGAAACCGTGCAGAGATGTGGGACAGAGCCTCAAACATGCACTGAGAACATTTATCCACCGTTCCAGCCTCCACAATACTATACATGATGTGGCTGTCCCTTACCGCACCACTTTGCACCTCCACTAGGGCGGCGATGTCTCCATCCAACTGCGTCTGAATCACGCTATCCAGCATTCTGCGGTACCTTGAGACGTCTACCAGAGGACGCAGCACCCGGCTGCTTCTCTCTCGCTCTTTCTGCCACTCCTCCCTGCAGTGGAGGAGCCGCTCTGGAGAGGCGAGGCTCTGCCATGCCCCGCATCCAAGACGCTGCACCTCCGTGTCCTGTTCGTCCCTGAGCAAGGAGGTCACGCCCTCTTTCATTGTAAGGGTCTCTCTCTCCAGAAAGAGGGCGTGGCCCTGGCCACCGTTCTGAGGGACGGGGCCCCTGATTGGTCGGATGCGATGAGAGGCTGGCAGGAAATCACAGAGGGAGTGCAGGAAACGCAAAACGGCGGGTTGACCACTGGAAACAAAAGCCAGCACAAATACACTGATTTTACTGGGCAAAAAGCAAAATTCCTGCCATTCTCCTAACTTTTGGCCACGACTGTAGAGCCACATCCCCAAGGGATGCGGTTTCTGTTTGCCTCGCCCTGAAATATACGCTACAAATGTCTTTATTGTCTGTATGTCTTGAATAAACAGTGCGAACATCTACAGTAGCAGTACGACGGCAGTGCTTAAACATGGGCAGTGATTCCCGGAGTGCTGTGGGCTTTTAGATATAGTTTGTTTTTGTTGCTCAGGTGAGAACTGTTCCCATGGCCAGCTCTGTACCCTTAAAAGTACAAACTTCAGTACCCAACTCAGGTTTCTACTGACTGGCACCGGAATAACAGATAGGACAAGAGGAAGACAAGGTTCTCCTCTGGTCGCCAGACTCTGTGTCCTCACCTGCAGTGGACGTGAAGCAGTGCCTGAAAGGATCCGTAGGGCTGCCAGTGGAACAGCACGGTTGAGGATGGCTGCATGGATCTAATTAACAGGTGTTGTGGACTGACCACGACTGGTTTCGCCCCCAGCCTCTCCACCAGCCATCCAGATATATTTGCAAGTGTGTGCTCAGAGTTCTCGATCTGGAACAGCCATGATTCAGATGCCGCCAGCAGGCTCAGAAGGTCCTCTCTGGACTCATCTACAACACAAACACCAAACTGTGGCAGCTTTAAAGACAGACACACAAACACATACATTACATATAACACAAACACATAAAAGCAGCTGTGATGTGGGTGGTGGGTCATTGTCACTGGTACAAGTGGATCAGACACAGCAGTGCTGCTGGAGTGTTTAAACCCTGTGTCCACTCACTGTCCACTCTATCAGACACTCCTACCAAGTGTCTCCACCTTGTAGATGTAAAGTCAGACAGAAGCTCATCTCTAGTCCTTCATCAGGACGCTGCCCACAAGACGCTGTTGGCTGGACATTTCTGGTCGGTGGACTGTTCTCGGTCCAGCAGTGACACAAGCAGCACTGCTGTGTCTGATCCACTCGTACCAGCAACACACACTAACACACCACCACCATGTCAGTGTGACTGCAGTGCTGAGAATGACCCACCACCCACATAATATCTGCTCTGTGGTGGTCCTGTGGGGTCCTGATCATTGAAGATCAGGGTGAAAGGAGGAGAATAAAGTCTGCAGAGAAACAGATGAACTACAGTCTGGAATTATAGAACCACAAAGAGCTCCTGTGTGATCAGAGGAGCTGATAGGATGTGTGAATGTACAGACAAGGAGGTGGTCATGTTATGGTTTAACAGTGTATGTATCTCTCTCTCTCTCCCTCACTCACTCACACACACAGCAACAGTCCAAAGCTTGAGCAAGTCTAAGGTTACTACGGAAACAGAAGTACACCTCCACTTCACAAACATGCATTACCTGAGTCTACACTGCAGTCTTTCAGAAGGCCTGGGTCAAACACCCCATCGAGCACGTCCTTTATGTCCAGGCTCACCCGACCACACTGATGCACAGCAGGCCCTGACTTGGGAGACAAAGAGTGGAGGAGGACGGTGCAGGTAACCCTGCTGAAGGACAGCAGTGGAGTGAGGTCAGTAACCATTAGCTGGGCCAGCTGTGAGACTCCACGGGCTTCTGGGCCAGCAGGGGTCGTCCTGTACTTTTTAGCTGATGGAGTATCTAGGCCCATGTCTGTTGTGGACAAAAGCTCAGGGTATAGCATTGTTTTACTCCTGCACTGGGCCACAAAACTGCCCACTACACCTCCACTGGGCTCCAGCAGGATGGATCCGGTCATCCGCTGCTCTGATCTGGAGGGTAGAACCACAACCAAGCGGGTAATGAATACCACCTTATCAAACTCTTTTTACAGGCATGATTCTAAAAATAACAAGACATAATACAAAGCACGGAGAGCTATTAGACTCACTCACTACTGTTGACAGTTTGGGGGCGGGGTCTGGGTCATCTCTGTCAGTGAATGTGATTGGCTGATTTCCAAGCTTTGTGACTGACCGCCTACTACAAACGGCCTGCTTCAGAAAGCAAAGCTGAAGCACAAGGAAGAAACTACTGCCCTCTACTACTGCCCTCTAAAGGGGTTACTGCACCTGTCAGGAGTGACAACAGCGGTCCTGCAGATCTACAATGTGCCTCAATGAATTCTCCATAACTCTATAATATTGAAAAGTACATCCCCTGTCAGCAGCTCTCGACTGATGTAACGGACCGAGTTACAGACACAGCAGAGGGTGTGTATTTATATATAATCAGCATAAAATAGCATGAAAACGGTTAGAGATGGTTTACCGTTAACTTGGAAATCACTCGCTGGTGAACAATGATCAATTTCCAAAAGCATATCCTGGAGGATGACATGAGAACAGATGGCCGAGTCACAAAGAACAGACCACAATCTGCTGTCTGGTGCCACGTTAAGAGGAGTGTGTGCAAAAATGAGACTATGGTTAAAGGAAGGTGGTGTACGGTCAGAGGAGATGATCAAATGGACTGCAGAAACTGTCAGTCAGACTCTGGCACCGTGATAATTACATACAGGCCCCTATAAGATTGTCTTATTGCCCTTTTGCCGAGGCAGTTAACAGGACACAAGCTGTACTGGCATTACACCGACAGCGACGCCGATACAGAATCTGAAATAAAGATTGAGTTTCCGTGTCAGAGTAGGAATAGAAAGCCGTTCCTGGAGACGGTGCCGTTCCTGGGTGGCAGGTTGGAGTCCTTCAGGTATGTGGCCTAAAATAAAGCATGATGGGGCTTAGGGTTGTTTCATACACACACAGACAGAGCGAGAGAGCGAGGGAGAGGGAATAAGAGCGCAAGCTGGGGGGTTGACTATTTCAGAGTCTGTTACCATAGAAACCAGGCTGGCATGGCTCCATGGAGAATTTTTTTTTTTTTTAAGGATAGACTTCACACACGCTTTTACTGGAGACTTATCTCACAACTCTGCTCTGGTGGTGGTGGTGCTGATGGTGGTGGTGGTGGCGCTGATGGTGGTGGTGGTGGCGCTGATGGTGGTGGTGCTGGTGGGTATTTCTGACTGCTAAAAATAGAAGAAAAAATGCAGATCCAAGGCCCAGTAAATGCTGGAAAATGCTTTGTGATCTGAGACGACCAAACCTCTGCTTTCATCATCAGCCATTTCTGACGGGTGCCATCACCAGTTTGGGTGCTGCATTAAGATTTTACACAATGAAAAAGTGTAGGTGCATTAATTCTTAGATGTCAAGGACAAATTTACAGGATGTTTGTGATGAACCTTTATTCACCACATAATTTCTTATTTTACGGGGGACACGTGATGCCAGAATGTAGACGTTTATATGAAACTGACGACTCTGATCGTTTGAACTTCACACCTACAACTTTTTTTGCTCTAAAAAAACTCCACAACCAAGAATTGACAAGAATATTTATAATACATTCTTCAAACTATCTGACAGTAGTCCAAACACAATAACAACACTCTGTCCTTTATTAATTTTATTATTTATGTATGTGTCAGTATTATCCCTTCTCAGGACTTTTATTCTGAAATTTGAACACTGTGAGGAAAGAAAGAGAGCAAATAGCCCCACCCCCTTTCTCTGATCAGTCAGAGTCTGTGTGCAGGTTGAGCATCAGCCCCACCCCCTTTCTCTGATCAGTCAGAGTCTGTATGCAGGTTGATCATCAGCCCCGCCCCTTCTCTCTGATCAGTCAGTCTGTGTGCAGGTTGAGCATCAGCCCCGCCCCCTCTCTCTGATCAGTCAGAGTCTGTATGCAGGTTGATCATCAGCCCCGCCCCCTCTCTCTGATCAGTCAGAGTCTGTATGCAGGTTGAGTAACCGTACCTTGTCTGCAGGACTATCACTTTAAAGGAGAACCCTGTGATTTGTGTACGAGGACGTACGTGTCTGTGCTTGGTGTGAGCAACACCCCGAAGACCAGGCTCTCCCCAACGACTCTGTGCCACAATCTCTTCACTTCAGGAGGACAGTGGCCAGTCTCGGTCTGAATCCCGTCATCCAGAACACACCCTTCCTCCTCCTTCTTCTCCTCCTCCTCCTCACTGTCTTCATCCCACACACAGACCAGCCCCTCCTGAACACAGTAAAGACCACCAGGGCTTCATCACAAGCCTGCTGCAGGAGTCAGAGGGAAATAATCATTTTCTCTATAACCTAACAAATGTGTTTACTAAAATCTGCTCTTCATTATATATATAATTGTTCTTTTTAATTCCATTGATGTTTCTTCGCACTACAGTGTCTGTGCCAGAGACAACGTCATCATAGATCTGGACATTTCATCAAAAATTAATCAAAACTGACATTCAGAAACTCTGGTACATTTCTTAAATTGTTTAGTTTTTAATTCTGTTAATATTCTGTCCACTGTGTGCATATTCATGTACCATCCCCATTACAAAATACTACCATATATGTAGTCATGTGACTCTGCCCCAAAATCCTTAAAGTGATCTAGGCCTGTAAACCGTATCTGACGGAACATTTTCAGATACAAACCAAACAATCGCCGCTGGTTCATGTTTGCTGTATGTAGGACATTTATCAGAGCTGACAGCTTCAGACCTGCAGCGGTGGAGGTGGGACATGTTCTCTGTCCGACACCAGATCATCCAGAGCCGTCACGGACTGCTGCAGAACTCTCTCCTTAACACTCAAATCTCTCTGGAGCTCTTGCAGGAAGGACAGGCCGCTCTGAAACACAGTTCAGGGAAAAGGTATTCATACCGCACACACATTTCTTCATGTTACACCGTACACTTTAACATGTACACCTGGGCTTTAATGCGACACAACAAATGCAAAGTAGTGACGTGAAAAGAAAATGATGCAGTTTCCACATGTGTTTTATAAATATCTGGAAGGCAGGGCGTACATTTGCATTCAGCCCCCCCGAGTCAATACTTTGTAGAACCACCAATTATCGCAAACCCAACATCCAGCAGTTTTCATCCGTGTTAGTAAATGTAAATGTAAATGGATCAGAGCTACTTTTCTGGATCTTTAGAAACTTCGTTTACTCAGATACTCATCTGAACAGCTCAATGTTGTGTACTTTACAGATGTCAATTTGTAGGTCTTTTAAAATTCCCAGCATAAACTTCGTCCCCTCTGCAGACCAGTTTTTCACTCCGGTCATGTTGAACTTTCTAAACAGCTGCTTCGGTGCAAATTCACAGAATGTACTTAAACTGTCCGACTGGGAATGTAATCGGATTCAAGTGTTCTTCTATTTAACGGGTTATTTAAAGGATTAACCATCTCATTCAGTGGGACAGAAACTGGAATGGGAATGTACTAAATCAGACAACTGAAGTGTTTAGAAGTGTTGAAAGTGTCTTTAAAACGAGCTATTGAGATGGCAGCAGCATTCTCCAGTTTGGACTCGTCACTGAAGATTCTGAGTGACTCGGTGAGTGTGGCATGACATCAATTATAATCCTTCTGTTCAATGGTTTCTTTTTCTTGTTAAATGTTATGGATACCTGAGAGAACCCACACAGCCTTGTCTATAAAGTGGGTTTCTGATATGAGGGCCCACCATACCTGCAGTCTAGAGTCTAGAGCTTTAACAGTCAGAAGGACATTCTCCTGGGCTGGATCGCTCCGATGCTGGTCTTCACCATCTAATCTCCCATACTGTGGAAAAACACAAGTGTGGAAGTTCAGGCCCATGTCTAAGTAGGCTTTTATAGGAACAGTGCTGTGCTTGTTTAATAATAAGACAATGAGTATTAATGAAGATCTAAACCCTCTGCACTAAGGTGCAGCTACCCGGGAGGGTGTTTGATCATTTATTGAACATTAAGCCATGCAGAGTGTGAAGGCGTAGTGGATTTTTGACATGCACTATAAGAAATGCATGCTCACTGACCGAGAAATGGACACCACAGAGGTCAGTAAGGAGGAAGTTTCCAAGGATTTCTTCTTCAGGATCTTCAAACAGCAACAGCATCTGCTCTGATCCACAGCCAAGAAAGTCATCCACCAGCAAAGAACTGACCCCTGTCCAGCAAGCTGCAACCTGGTGGAGGAAGAATACACACTACAGGTTCACGGAGCAAACATTTCTCTAAAAACCCAGACTGCAGGGTTATTCACAGAACACACGCTGCGTGGATCGATGTCACTGACCACTGCTCATATGAGAACCTCAGCATGACATGATCCACTACCACGGACCAACATGAATGAACAACCCTCAAAACAGCTTTACAAAGAGTGTGATACAGGCTAGTCTCCTCCAACCTACAGCCAGTCGGGAATTCCAGAGGCTTGGGGACATGCATTAGACTCATGCACTCAGACGTTCTATCGGCCGGACACATCTCATACAGAACGTGGCCACGGGGGACGTCACGGTCAACAAGTAAACCCAGCATCTGTGAGTGTGACCAGAATAAACCTCAAATGCTGGTACTCTTAAACCTCTCAAGAAAGCTTTCACGTTTCTGTCCTGGAATATCTTCTCCCGAATGGTTTGAAAAAGGAAAGGCTTCAAAATAGGAACTCTGAGTACTCATGCTGTTACATGAAGAAAAAAACCCACATCATTCTCTGTAAACAATCGGCATGAGTGCTGCTGCTGCACGGCATGATGTAATAGGAGAGCTGGTAGGGAAACTCTGCAGACGTGAGCTAGCGGAAGAAAGAAGCACCTCGATGCCCGAATCCTCCACTGCACCTTGCCTCGAAGCAAAGTTTCTCCCTGCGGAGCTTTCCAAATGGAAGAACTAACTCTGAGCCAGCAGGGCCATCACCCAGGAATTCAGTTTAGTTTCCTTTGTTTATCTGCCAAAAATATTATAACACAGATCAGCCAAAACATTATGATTAATCTGAAGCTGTCGTGCCACGTGTTCCCAAAATAGCTCACTCTGAAGGGGCTCTCTGTGGAATCTGGCACCAAAATGTTCCAGCAGATTCCTTAAGCTGTCCAAGATCTGAGCTGGAGCCACCACAGATCTGACTTCACGTTCCTGTGACAGGTACACGTCCATTCATCACCATCTTTCGACCCTCCTGTGACATTGTAGCTACTTTAATAGTGGACATTGGTCAACATGGGTATTCTGAACAGTCTGCAAACACACCCCAGTAGGCAGCAGGGGGCGCTATATTGTGTGTTGTAAGAAAGTTCTGCAGCAGTTCTGTTTTTGTGCCACAATAGCACTTCTCTCAATCAATACAGACTAGAGCCATCCTATTTTTAAGTCATATACTGCATCATATCATCTTTTAGCCAAAATACACATGGCATACGGTTTTTCGTTTATATCGCCCAGCCCTTGTTGCTACAGTACGTCCATTACCCATTTTGGAGGCTCCATTTTCTCCCTGCAGGACATTTTCATCTGGATAGACTTTAAAATTAGTACAAAACCATATCATACCACAGCGTATCTGTAAGGTATTTGTGCTGGGCTGGAAAGACCTACCTTAAAGCTGTCTTTCCACACTGCACACACATTGCCATGGTTGAACATAACAACAAAGATGCAGCAACCATCTCCACCATACACTATCTGAATGCTCTGGGGCTGCTCGTACGGGAGGATGCACACATCTTTGGGTAATCCGTTCTCAAAACGAACCAGCTGTTTCCTGCATGTAGCAACCAGGACCGTAGACCTCAGTGACCCAGCCACCTCTTCTGCCGAGAGCACCACCATGCATCTGAGGACTGAGTTGTAGGCATCGGGCAAAAGGCACATCCCGCTGAAGGTCTTGCCATCCTCAAGGAAGTACAGTAGGTTTTCCAAACCGAGGATGCCAATAACTCTTTGTCGAAGAGGCAACTCTCCGACAAAGCAGACCGTCAAAGGAATGGACACTTCCCTCACTCCACCAACTTCTGAAGATGTGTAGAAGACTTTGTCTCCTTGACTCCACACCAAAGTGGGTCCACACAGCACTGAGATGTTATCACCCACGTCATAAGGTAATACAAACTCTATGAGGAGCTTGGAGCTGGTCGAACCGTCCAAGGAGTAAAGCATGTACTTGAAACACTGGGATGCCTTTTTTCGCAGTCTCAATAAAATGCAAGGCACTTTTTGCCTCACCTTGATGTCCACAACTGAGGTGCAGCAAACAACATCAACTTCTCTGGTGGTGTTCTTACACATGGAGTTGATTTGACAATCCTTGTTGAAGAAACCACCCAAGTCCTGGCTGAAGGTCATACTCCAGAATGCAACCTCTGAGCTTTTTGGACTACTTCGCTTATGCTGAAAGACGAGGAGCCTTCCACAGAGCGAGATCACTCGGATGCACTTCTCAGACGAGGCCATGGTTTCCAACTTTCAAATAATCATGCTGGAAAAAGCAAAAATAGAATTAAAATGTGAGAGATTACAGACAAAACGCATGATCTGCTTTCCACGGTAACAGTTTAGGCCAAACATATGTGATAAAGATACACAAATGCATACATAAATGTGGGACGGTTTCCTATAAACACCCTGAGGTTCTGATAAACCCGAACAGAACCTTATGCCTAACACACACTAGGGGGCAGTAAGCACTCCTGCCTTGAGCCGTAGGCAGCCCTATGCACAGCTGGGGAGTGAAGGGCATTTGGGTCATGTCCTGCCCGTCCAGGGAATCAACCGGGAAGCCTTCCACACTCAGCGTTTCTGTGACCGTAAACGTTAAATAACTCAAAAAACAAGCTATAAAACGGGTTTAAAGTCGAACATCTGACTGAAAGTTGGTGTTAATCAGATCATTTACGGGGATATTTCACACTTTAACTTTATATTTCTTACTTTACCTGGACTTTTGGAAGGGGCTCGCGCGCCTCGCTTTTCACCGAGGACGAGAAAAGGCGCCAAACGGGCCGTGACGTCACAGCGCCTTAAAGCCGCAGCGCAGGTTCGAGGAGAGGAGACGGTTCTCCCCATCCCGGCCTGGAACTCGAAGAACATGCCTTCAGAGAGGAGGGGGCAGAATGGGGAGAGGGGAGAATGGGGGAGACTGAGACTGAGAGAGAGAGAGAGAGAGAGAGAGAGAATGGGGGAGACTGGTGAGCTAAACGCTGGGAAACGCTCCGTTTGGTGTGTAAAGAGCCGAGGACATTGAGGGTTGTACTGTGTGTACAGTCGTCCATTAACGTGCTGTTTTCTGCTCGATCACCTTTAATCGGGTGTAAAGGGGACTTTTCTTCTATATACTGATCATCAGAATAAAAAAGTGGCCTCCTGGGGACAATAAAATATAACGGTTCCTGACATTATGTTGGGGGGTGTGTGCTCGGGTTTATGGCTCAAAGTTGGTGCAGATGAACTTGTTCCTCAGCAGCGCTTCGTGGAGTCCAGCTCCGGTTGGGGCAGGGCGCAGGCGCAGTGGAGCCGCTCGTGCAGCTGGAGTGAAGCTCCGGAGCGGATGTGGTCTGTGCGGCTGCGGGAGCGCGCACGTCCGAGCCGTAATGGCGTCACTGCTCCTCGATTTCCTCCTCTAACAGCCGCACTCAGGAAACCGGAGCCAAGATGGCGCCTGTGGTCAGCTATGGTCAGGTCCGGGTAAACCTGTGATTGTTTGTTTCTTTATTTGTTTAACTGTGTTTCTGTTTACCTGTTTCTGTTTGTTTACCTGTGTTTCTGATTGTTTGACTGTATTTCTCTGTTTGCCTGTTTGTTTACCTTTTTTCTGTTTGTTTACCTGTTTCTGTGTTTACATGTATTTCTGATTGTTTACCTGTTTTTATGATTGTTTTCGCGTGTTTCTGTTTGTTTACCTGTGTTTTTCTGGTTGTTTACGTCTGTTTCTGATTGTTTACCCTTTTTCTCTGTTTGTTTACCTGTGTATTTCTGATTGTTTACCTGTTTTCATGATTGTTTTCCCGTGTTTCTGTTTGTTTACCTGTGTATTTCTGATTGTTGACGTCTATTTCTGATTGTTTACCGGTGTTTCTGTTTGTTTCTCTGTTTGTTTACTGTATCAGATCAAAGCTTGTGTGTGTGTGTGAGTGTGAGGGGAATGGCTGCGCGCGCTTCCCGCCGCTGTGAGGAGGAGCTCAGACTGTGCTAAGCTAACATGGCGGACGGAGCGAATCCGGAGTCTGAGCAGGTAAATCCCGGCTTTCCTCTAAACAGCACTCTCGGCGCCTCACTCCCTCTCACACCCCTCTCACTCCTCATACCCCTCTCACCCTCTCCTCCTTCTCCCCTACAGGAGCTGCTCAGCCAGATCCGAGAAACGCGACACAGATTCCAGGAGGAATATGTTCAGGGTGAGCTGCTCAACCTTCCCCTCAGGCTGACTGTTACCCCTCAGCCTGTTGCAGTTTAGCCTGTTACCCCTCAGCCTGTTGCAGTTGTTTAGCCTGTTACCCTCAGCCTGCTGCAGTTTAGCCTGTTACCCCTCAGCCTGTTGCAGTTTAGCCTGTTACCCCTCAGCCTGTTGCAGTTAGTGTTATTTTGACTGTTATGGTTGTGGTTCGGCTGTTGTGGTGCAGACTTTGTGTGTTGTATGTGCGCTGGCAGACTGGATATGTGTGTTTACATGAACATGTCTTAAAATGAATGTAGTGAATAGACCAGTACTGTTCACAGGAGCACCTGATGTCATGTGACACAGGTAAGAACAGGTAGGTCAGCATGAATCAAATTCAGAATTCTTTATTTGCCAAGTACCAGGAGAACAGGACATTTCTCCTGGTGCGTGTGTCACAGATATACAATATATCAGTGTAATAGACTGAAAGTGAAGACTGAAAGTTAAAGGCAGTACAGTGGGAGCTGAGACGCATGGATACAGCATATTCTTTGTGTATTGCTGCGTGTTAAATACCACTAGATGCAGTATTAAAAGTATTAAGTCAGTTAAACGCCACACTGTGTTTGTTTGTTCCTACAGAAAGAGAGGCTTTGTTCAGAACAGCCCCATTCAGCCCCCATTGAAATGCAGAGTTGAGTAATCGATTGATTAGGTTAACGTGTCATTCAGTCAGCATCTGAATCCACTCTGATGATGAAAGGTGTTGTTGCACCACTAGTTCTCCACTGGAAAGGGGTGAAAAGTCAACACTGCAGACATTAAGTCCCATGGTCAGCAAGTAAGACGTGAGCTTGTCTCCAGTGAACAGAAAAGAGCAACTTCAGCTTCAGTTCCAGCACTACAGAAGTATAATCAGCCCTGTGGAAGACTTCTGTTTCCACATACAGAAGCTGCTACAGCTCGAAGACAACTTAAGAGTGGGATTTGTTTACAGGGACAGTAGTAAGCGGTGACCTCCCTCCCCCAATAATGAGCATTACTACACACTTAACTTAATGCCCACTGAAGCTTCCTGAAGCAGTTTGTAAACTATAGCAGCCTCGGGGTCCGGGAATTCAATTAAAATATCGTGCTTAATGAAACGTTTTAAAGAGTTTCTAAAGTAACTTCAGCCGTGGAAACTAATTAGCAAAGAAGCTTTGAATTTATTGTTTATTTAATGGCACAAAAACCCAATGCCTTTACACATCCGCCCACTCAGTCTACAGCAGTGTAGCCCCTCCCACTCTGCCTACAGCCTGCATAAATTTAGGACCACCTATTCAGTCTACCACAGTGTAACTCCTCCCCTTCATATTGCACTTGTGTAGTGTACATTTAATAATAATGCAATTTTTCAGATTCCACAGATAAATATGACTCCAGAGACGTGGAACGACTAATGAAGGATGACTCGCTGGTCGATGGCTACCTCACCTGGCGACAGTTTGTGGTGGACGATGCTCTGAAGATGATTGACGAGAGCTTTTTGTGGCGTAAAGAGTTTAACGTGAATGGTATGTTGGGCTGATCTGTGCTCTTTTTAACATATATTAAAATCTGCGGTTAGTCTGTTTCCCGGACTCTGCTCTCGCTGGGGGGGTAGATGGTGCTCTCTCCCCATATCGCATCCAGAGCGATGCTGGTCAGCACAGGCATCTTTAGGCATCATCTTCCTGTATGATCAGAGGAGAAAGGAGGATATAATCATAGTGTTTTTGTGCATCAGAGTTTTGGACTGCTCCTGTTATTTTTCTGCTAAACGTGTGCAGTTGTGTTGTTAAAAGGGACAGCTGCCATTTTCAGATGGAGTTTGTATCATTTGTTGGCCTAAATCTGGCCAGCAGGATTGAGCAGGAGTCATTCAGCGCGCTCTGCCAGGCGATTTCTGCACATTCTCCCCATTAATGCAGGTTATTGTTCGCCATCCGTGAGCTCCTCTGTAGGCCCTGATGGAGAGACAATCGCGTCCATTGTCAGTGTTTAATTCATTTCCGTCTGAAAGCAGCGCAGATTTATCTAGGTAATTTTAAACAGCTTCAGAACTCATTAAAAGACGTGGACGTCGAGAAGCAGCTATATTATAAATTGAATTAAACGGAGACTTGTCAGACGTGCTTATTAACTGTGCTGGGAAAAACCTAATTAGTGGCTGTAGCCGCAGTTTATTTAATGGGACATTCGAAGCTGTGTGTGTGTGTGTGTGTGTGTGTGTGTGTGAGAGTGAGTGATTGAGAGAGATGTATGTTTAACATTACAGTGCTGCTCTTTTTTCACAGACCTCACCGAGAGCAGTATTCCAAGCTGGATGTTTGAGACAGGAGCGGTCTACCTGCATGGCTATGACAAAGAGGGCAACAAGCTGTGTACGTATAGGTTTCCTGTTAAACCAGACGTGGGGAAAAACCTATCCCACCATCCGCTGAATGTGTGTGGAGGTGCTCCAGAATCTGAATCAGATAATATGATTTCAGACCCTCTGACTTCCTGTGAACTAGGGCTGAGGTGACACATCCACATTTATATTGGGATACAAACAGAGCACCGTGTCTCATATATTCTGCTAAAATATATCAGCATTGATCATTTTTTGCTCCGTACTGACCAGCCCTGCTTCCTTCCCGTGTGTGAAGACGTTTCAACAAATGTCATTTGAGATGTGACGGATATTACGTAAACAATCTTGGCTGCTGTATCTCTGACTGAACAAACCTTGAAAACCTGACGAAAACAAACTGAAGGAAATACAGGTGTGAGTATCTGACGCCAGGTTTCAGCTGCGCCAGCAGAAATCAGTCACCGCTCTGCGAGCTGGGGAGGGTTGGGCTGATATTGAACAAATTTATCAGACATTAGGGTTTAGTCCCTGAACCCAGAATCAAAAATACAGGTTCAAATAAAAATCACACAGCAAAGTGGCTCAGTTCTGATTTTCTCTCCACAGCTGATCTTTTTGAGGCTGGTCATATTACCCTTTCAATGTGACCTGTATCTGCTGTATACAACCATTTTTAAAAAGCTTCTGTATGGATACATCTACTGCACATTTCTCTGTTGGAGGAATCCGTGAAGAACCCCTGATTTCTAAGCGTAGGCTGCAGCCAAGGTTGGCCAGCTTTCTTGGCTCCTGTGTCACAGTGAAGAACCCTTCATTTACAGCTGAGAAATGAGCCTTGGTTACCCACAGTATCCACAGAAACAGAGCCAGTTTCCAGTTTGCTGAATATATCAACCATAAGGGTGGGATTGCAATGTGCCGAGTATGATGAGGGACTGTCTCTGAAGCACAGATTCTATTAAAAACGTTCTGTAACAGTTGTGTTTGTAACCCCGCCGTATGATACGTATGGATTTAAGGTCCACTTGTAGTGTATAGTCACGTTTATGGAACTGATCTAGAACACGTACTGAAGTAAGAGTCGGAGCTGAAGACTGAACTTTGACACCAGTTATATGGGGTCTGGGCCAAAGTGTAGCTTACCATCCCTTTCCTTCACCTCCTTTGCGTGCGTCTGTTCAGACTCCAAGATAAGTGAATTTCTTTTCCCGGTGATCAGCTCTGTAGACACTGATTACACGTTGATGTTGTAAACAGGTCATGTGCTCTACAGAGACTCGTTTACACACTCGGAACAAATGAAGGTTCAGATTGACGGGTTCTGTTAAACTAGATGAACAGAAATTATCTAAACTGATGTCAGTTTTGTAATGAGTTTACGTTCCCCAACTTTCCATAACGTCCTCTGAGTCTGAAGGGTGACCCAGTCACTGGAACCAGTCTGACAGTGGTGTGTTATTTACAGTGAGCACTGTTGTGTATGGTGGCTTGTGGCCAGTGAAAGCTTTGTAAACAAACAGGAGCCAAGAAGCGTCCAGCCAGAGAGGACCAGCCAACCTTTCTACAGAGTAAACACTGAAAATGACCAGTCTGCACTTTAAACTGGGGCGTCCAGGCCTACGTTTGACTGTGTAAACTGGGAAATGCTGTTTAAAGCAGTATTCAGATGGGATTGGTTTATAACAGGACATCACAGGACATCATCCATGACCGATCCACTCTGGATAAGAAATAACATCTCTCTAATCTCTAAAATACGTTTGATTTGTGTTTTGTTATAATTTGTGAATGATGACCGATCTCACAGCCCACAGTACATAACGAAGTGTTCTGATGACCGCCACACACGCATGTTAACCCACCTCTCCACAACAATGAGAGAGACTGTGATGCAGTGAATCCATGTGGTTCCCTCAGGTACCCTTGTGCAGTCCTCAGAAGTGTCTCCACATGTGGGCTTTCTGTCCTCAGCTTTAGCTGCGGCTGAGATAGGTTTGAACGCAGACTGGATGGACCCGAGGAATCTGTGCCATGCATGACTAAACTAAACACTCCTGTCCCCAGGAAATGAGGGACAATTCCCTACATCAGTTCACATGGGACTAATAAACCAATCAGCCATTACATTATCACCACTCACTGTCCATCCTATCAGCTCCTCTGATCACACAGGAGCTCTTTGTGGTTCTATAATTCCAGACTGTAGATCATCTGTTTCTCTGCAGACTTTATTCTCCTCCTTTCACCCTGAACTTCAAAGATCAGGACCCCACAGGACCACCACAGAGCAGCTGTTATGTGGGTCGTGGGTCATTCTCAGCACTGCAGTCACACTTACATGGTGGTGGTGTGTTAGTGTGTGTTGCTGGTACGAGTGGATCAGACACAGCAGTGCTGCTGGAGTGTTTAAACCCCTCAGTGTCACTGCTGGACCAAGAAGAGTTCACCAACCAACACAAACTGTGCAGAAACAGATGAGCTTCTGTCTCTGACTTTACATCTACAAGGTGGAGACACTCGGTCGGAGTGTCTGATAGAGTGGACAGTGAGTGGACACAGTGTTTAAACACTCCAGCAGTAATGCTGTGTTTGATCCACTCGTACCAGCACAACACACACTAACACACCACCACCATGTCAGTGTCAACTCAAAATCTGATTTGGGTCACAGCCCAAGTTAAACGTGAGGTCATTGATTATTGATACAGTAGCAGCTTGTTTATTGATCAGGTATTATTGGCCAAACGATGCATCAGTCGGGCCGGAGCCCTAATAAACCGATGTTATTCTGTGTGTTTCAGTCTGGTTTAAAGTGAAGCTCCACATCAAGGACGGCAAAACAATTCTGGACAAGAAGCGCTACGTGGCCTTTTGGCTGGAGCGCTACGCTAAACGCGAGCCCGGGATGCCCCTGACGGTCGTGTTCGACATGTCGGAGTCTGGCATAGGCAACATCGTAAGTACCATCCCAGTCTGTGTTTCGATTTATAGAGTAACTGCTCCACCCCGAGTCCCCCTGAGAAATGCTCAAAAATGGGAGGAGCACTGAGGGAGGAGGGTTGGCTGATTTGCATACTGTGATGTTTCGTACGTCCACATCCGCGCCTATAGCAGAGCTGACCCTGGGGGGCGCTGTTTAGGCAGCACTGATCAATATGAACCTCATTTACCCGTTAAAATGTTGATCTACTGAAATTTAACTCCAAACGTATTGGCTGCAGCTACAGTTAGAATTAATTATTACAAAAAATTAGAATTCAGTAAAAAGGTTTTGCTTATTTCAAAAATTAAAGTCATTTTATAGTCGTTACATGTAAAGCTGATACTGTGATTAATAATCTGAATTGAATGAAAGGTTTTCTAATCTTCTGTGTTTGAGATTCTGTTTTTATGATCTGTTCTCTATTTTATGATTATTAATCACTGATGTGATCAGATCAGAATGATCTTTTTAAGCATATTCTCATTCTGTGAGATGTATCGGATGCTTGGGACAGATGGACATTTGAGTAATATGTCCAGCTAATGATTAATGTTACTCTGAATCACATTTTAATATCAAATTCAGCCAATAAAACTGTTCAAAGATCTGCCGTGTTTCGGCCCACTCTTCCCGCATCAGCACGTCCCCGTTTGCAGTTTTACTAAACGAGCCTTCAGTTAGAGTTTGTCCTACGCCAGTGTCCCGTCTCTCTGGGAGAAGACAGTCGCAGCACTCAAAATGTTATAATCATTGATTACAGCTGACGGTCGTTCGGGAGCCCCTGAATGCCTGACTCATCAGCCACAGGAGCCGCAAACGCCGCTCAGTATTTAACACCTCAGATTAAAGTAACCTTTTAATCCCTTTGGTCAATCCGACTCCGCCGACCTAATCCTTACAGCCAGTGCCTGGTTTCTGTCTCTGACCACTGCCTCCCTGCTCCCTCCTGCTCCTGCAGCCGGCCCGCTTTAAAGGGCAGGGTGGATAGAGTCAGAACTCAGTCAGAACCGTCTGCGGTTCCAAATATAAGGCTGTGAATTTGGAAATCAATTCTGGCTCCTTAATTAAGGTTTTGGATGATCCACCGTAAATGCGTTTCACCTGGAGACGCACAAAGACGCAGCTAAACCTTCAGCCTCTGTGGCTTTAACCTGGTAACTCCAGACTCTGACCGTTGACAGGGAGGTTGTGTAATGGTGTAATGACCTTGACCGTTGCTTGTTATTGACACGTATTTGTTCCCCACGTCCCGCGGGAGACGCTTCAGTCCACCTTCTCACCAGAGAAGTAAACTTTCACACAGAACAGGGCTGGGATGTCCGAAAGGCTGACCAGCAGACTGAGATCAGAAAAGTCCTACAAATCAGCAAATACGGCACCTGTTTGCACCAACACGATCCAGAAATAAAGACTGTAATGCAGCCTCTGCTGGCGGCTGTATGAGCCCGAGATCGCTCTCATTCCCTGTCAAAGAAAGCTGCTGTTTGTGTCACGGTTAGCCACTACAGTAGTTTTGGGATCAGTGTGGAATTAAAAGTGCCGTATTCCCTGCTCGGACATCAGTGACCGTGGATGAACCGTGGTTTGGAACCGTCAGTCCCAGACGTCAGAGATTTGAGCTGCTGGCAGGTCCAGGACGACCACTTTCACCAAAAAAGCTGGAATCAGCAAATGATGAAACTCCATTCCTGCCACAGAAGTCAGTGGACTGTCGGTGCCGGCGCAGTTCAGCCCAACTTGTGACAGAGTTTGGGCTGCGCGAAGTGGGTCATTTCACAGCCTGAGGGAGAAAATATCTCCACTCGGCCAAATGGAGCTTTCACTGAATGCCTGTAAAAATAAATAAATAAATATAAAAACCCTTTCATCATCAAACCTCTGAGCCAGCACATATGACTCATTCTCTCTCTCTCTCTCTCTCTCTCTCTCTCTCTCTCTCTCTCTCTCTCTCTCTCCCCCCTTTCACAGGACATGGACTTTGTGAAGTATATCATTAGCTGCTTCAAAGTGTACTATCCGAAGTTTCTGTGTAAGTGAATTCGCTTGTTTCTTCATAAATTAACTGGATTTCTTTGAACGAAGGCAGCGTTTCATATCCAGAATGACCTTTGTCCGTTTCCTCCCTCATTATCCCGACTCGGCTCCCACATGAAAGTGTGAGATTGCTCTATTAAAACAAACAAGGTCGGCCGGCCCCGGTGCAGCGCTCTCGCTCTTAAAGGGCCACTGTTATTATATCTGTTATTATAGAGCCGGTTTAATACAGCACCCAACACCCGCACGTCTGCGTTAACAGGGCGATGAACGCGTTTCCTCTGGCTGTTCTTTAAGAAGGCTGAACAGAACCGGGTGGGTCGAAGGCTTGGTTTGGATTTGGCAGAACTGTCCTAAAGCCGGGGAATGAAAAGAGAAAATAATGACCCGTCAGGCCGCGCGACTGTCGCTCCGCTCAGAGATCCTGATTCCGTGCTCATTAAAACACCTTCATTGGCTTCAGACCCGACCGGCTTCCAAATGACAGTTCCGTCACGAACTCCGTGAACATAATTACGTCTCTGTCATTTTTCTGCATCAGCCGTTTAAACGTGAGAAATAGACGTTGGCGTGTGTGGGGGAAGGATGGCTGAACAAAAATACATTTTAAATGTTATTAGTAATAAAACTTGAGAGTGTAGCAGCTTTAATGTACAGAAAGGCTTCAGACGTGTGAAAAAGGCATCAACGAAACTGGAAGTAGAGTTTAATTGAAGAAAACCAGGAATTTAAGAAATACATTTTAGTAAAATACATCTACAGTTGGAGAACACTGCCTAAAACACATTCATGCTGTGCTACCACGTCTCCAAATTAGACAACACTGCCATAATTAATTTTTCATTTTATGTTGATTACGTTGAAGTGACGTGTTTTAAGCCTTTTCTGTTTGATTAGTAATTAAATCTTTTAATAATCTCAGATCCTGGATTTCGGACGTGCAGGAGTACACGCCAAACTGCTGGACAGTCATATAAAATATGACCGTTTGCCTTTTACAATTAAATTATAAACATCGATGAGCTTCATGACGACGCACACGTTGTTTGAGCCACTACATGCACAAACTGACCCAACAGCCACGACTGCTGACATCGAGCGTCCTGTTAGTGAAGCACCGTTGGCAGACGGCTGCACGACACAGGGCTACATCCGCAAAGACCGTTACGACGACACCGGGTCAACGTCACCTAAGCCTGCAATGGTGTCGTGCCGGACGGTCACTGAGAACGGCAGCGGGTGGTCTTCAGTGAGTCCCGCGTTGTATCACTGGGAAGCTGTTTGACCGAGTGTTTGCGGTGATGTGATTGTGTTTTGTGTTTGTTCTTCAGCCAAAATGATCATGTACGAGATGCCCTGGATCATGAACGGTAAGATTTCTGTCTTTCTATTGATGTTCGATCGTGTCCGAACGCTGTAGCCTGAGCTGGGATGTTTTTGCTCCAACAGCTGCCTGGAAGATAGTGAAGACATGGCTGGGTCCAGAAGCCATCAGCAAGCTGAAGTTCGTGTCCAAAAGCGACATTCAGACGTTTATCGACCCTGAGCACCTTCCTCCGCACATGGGAGGAACGGTACGAGCAAATATTTCATAAAGATCAGCCAAAACATTATGACTATCTCCTTGTTTCTACACTCACTGTCCATTTTATCAACTGCTCTGACCCCACAAGAGCACGGTAAAGTTCAGGCACAGCAGTGCTGCCATACTGTGTCCACTCACTGTCCACTCTATCAGACACTCCTACCGAGTGTCTCCAACTTGTAGATGTAAAGTCAGAGACAGAAGCTCATATTTTTCTGTACAGTTTGTGTTGGTCGTCCTCTAGTCCTTCATCAGTGCTCACAGGACGCTGCCCACAGGACACTGTCGGCTGGACATTTCTGGTCGGTGGACTGTTCTCGGTCCAGCAGTGACGCTGAGGGGTTTAAAGTTGCTCTGTTCATAGCTGCTCTGTGGTGGTCCTGTGGGGTCCTGATCATTGAAGATCAGGGTGAAAGGAGGAGAAACAGATGAACTACAGTCTGTGATTATAGATCTACAAAGTATTTTGAAAGGATTCTAGTTCTACGTCTCTGTTTGTGTTGTAGGACCAGTTCAAGTACAGTTACCCTCCCCTCCCAGATGATGAATTCAAGTCGCCCGTGAGTGAAAACGGGCCAATCGTGAGCGAGGACGAGAGCGAGGCGAAGGATACGGAGTCGGAGTGTAAGGAAAGCCTGGAGTCCAGCTTCAGCATGGAGCAGGCACTCAGACCCAAAAAGGTACCAGCTGTTTGATAGTTTGGAAGCAGATCCTGCTCTAATCTCAAGCGGGTTCCCTGAAGCTGCGGTCGGCCTTGTTAGCGCTGTCGTGTTCGCCGTGCCGTTAGTGTGTCAGTCAGGTTTCGGTCAGCTTTTGGTCATTTAAAATATTAATTAATCTCCAAATGTTTATGGACACCCCGTCTTCTAATTCAGCATTCAGCTACTTTAAGCTACACCCATTGCTGAACCAGATGTGCAAATGCACACACAGCTTATCTAGGCCCTGTAGAGAAGTTCTGCCTATAGAATAGGACTCTGTGGTGTGTGGACTGGAGGGGTATGACGCACCCAGCACTGAGCTGTGGAGCAGTGCAGACAGTCAAACTAAAGCAGGATCAACTCTTTAATGCTCTTCATTTCAGAAGAAACAGTGAAGGAGTCCAAATACTTTTGCCTGCACTGTAGGTATAGTGTGTGTATTGTAATTGTTTATTTTTAGAAAGGTGTTCTGTGAGAGTGTGTGTGTGTGTGTGAGAGTG
Source organism: Acestrorhynchus altus (assembly GCA_034509495.1). Classification (NCBI taxonomy): domain Eukaryota; kingdom Metazoa; phylum Chordata; class Actinopteri; order Characiformes; family Acestrorhynchidae; genus Acestrorhynchus; species Acestrorhynchus altus. The sequence continues at coordinate 7,554,914 of CM067509.1, read as the reverse complement.
AGTGTGTGTGTGTGTGAGTGAGTGTGTGTGTGTGTGAGAGTGAGTGTGTGTGTGTGTGAGAGTGAGTGTGTGTGTGTGTGAGAGTGAGTGTGTGTGTGAGAGTGTGAGAGTGTGTGTGTGAGAGTGTGTGTGAGAGTGTGTGTGAGAGTGTGTGTGTGAGAGTGTGTGTGAGAGTGTGTGTGAGAGTGTGTGTGAGAGTGTGTGTGAGTGTGTGAGTGTGAGTGTGTGTGAGTGTGTGTGTGTGTGAGTGTGTGTGTGTGAGAGTGTGTGAGTGTGTGAGAGTGTGTGTGTGTGTGTGTGTGAGAGTGTGTGTGTGAGAGTGTGTGTGTGAGAGTGTGTGTGAGTGTGTGAGAGTGTGTGTGTGTGTGTGAGAGACGCTGCCGTATGCAGAGCGTCTAAGCCGTTAGAAGCATTTCCACAGCTGTCGTGAAGACGCTCCGCCAGGTTTCTGCAGATGTTGGCGTGTTTCTCTGACACAGTGCTGGTCACATGTTCAGTTTGTGAAAGCACCAATCCCCTGCTGTGAATCGAAGCTGATGAAATCCACACAGTGTCACTCGGTCTTACAGCCAGCGCTCAGCGGTACTCGTTTTCAGAGCCTCCACTCTGGGTCCACTAAAGGTTGGAAGGTCTCACTGGGCAGAGGTGGTTTGGGGCCACTGGGAACGGTGGGAACTGTGTGTGCTGCTTTATTGCCCGCGTTGGTCTTCAGTGGGCAGGATTAAAATGATTTTTCTGTTAATATGTCCCCGCTGTTCGTTCGTGTGCCGTCCACTTAAAAACATACCGTCTCATGTGTAGTCACATGACTGCGACCCATCCAGTCCACCACATCGGCCTGTACTGAAGAAAACGTGTTCCCGAATCCCGAAATAAAACAGACAAGATGATGAACCGTAATCGAGGTTCAATTCAGACCATCGCTGACCAAGGACAACCGTAAACACCACTTTAATGCGCTGGACACGGCGTCCGGTTCTGTTACTTTGCTGGAAATGCAGAAGCAGCTGTGGGCTCTTATGGGATAACTGGTCTGGTCGTGGATGATGGACACGTGGTTGTGTCCATGTCTCCTGACCCACACTTCCTCTTCCTCACAGGATCTGTATGATCTGTTCTGTTTGAACTTTGTTTAAATTGTGCTTTAATATCATCAGTGTTTAAAAGTGGTGGGTGTTCTCGTGCTCGTCTCCGGCTCCTCCAATCAGCAGACCATCTAATCCCCTCTCTCTCTGTTTTGAAACAAGGGCTGCTAAGTCCTCGGAGGGGGTCTGCACGGTGTGCTCGCGAATGCACCTCGTTCGTCTTCAGCATCCATCTCATTTCCCCACGTCTCGGCGGGCGGACGGTCGACGTCGACTCCTATCTGCTGAAACGTGTTCTTCATTTCAAACGTTTGATTCAACTATAGCAGCTTAGAACCAATGACTGAAAGCACTGATACACTGATACAGCATCTTCTGGGTTTGATGGTTGTTTACAAATCACTCCTGTGGATGAATGTTTCTCCGGAGATCTTTGATCTGATGAAGTGATTATTCTGTCCTGTTCATTTCATTAATCAGGTAACTGTGTCCTTTCCTCTGAGGAGGACAGAGACTCCCTGCTCCCGCTGAAGCTCCGCAGCTTCTGTCTGTTTCACAGAGGGACAAGGTGTGAAGGTCTTGTTCACTCCAGCTGTTCCACCAGCGTTAAAGTGGTTCTGCAGCGACATGCTGTTATTTTTAACTCCACCGTTGGCGGTTGTAACTTGGCATAAAGACAGCTGCTGACGTTGACTCGGACCCTGGTTCGCACTTCCTTCGTTCATTTTCTCTCTGAAAAAAAGACGATTGTTTTAACGCATCATATTGGAAAAACAGCACACTGGTGTTTATTTCTTATGGTATTAATATTAATATGAATCGTCATAAATCAGAAGATGTCAGTCATGTGACCCGAGGCTGGCCAACCCTGCTCCTGGAGAGCTTCCTTCCTACAGACCTGATTCCTAATTGCTTCCTGTAGAAGGTCTTGTGTGGCTGAATGGGATGTTCGGGTTGGGTGGAGGGTATCTCTCCAGGAGCAGGGTCAAACCACTGGTTTAATTCCACAATGACCACGATGACCACGACAACGATGCTGATCTATATGTGCAGCCCTAGTTTTTAATGTCACGGTTTCATGTGATTTTAATTTTAATGGATCATTTTGTCCATATGACTGACTGTTCAAAGGGACATTTATCATTTCTTCTTGATTTTGTTGTAATCTGTTCTGATACTGTAATGAAGTACTGTAATGCAATTACCAAAGACTACAAAGTAATTTAAAGGCTACTAATGATGCGCTTGTTCTCATTTTAGAGAACACACTGCTCTGTAAAATCAAATCTGTTCTTACCTCAGTGGACATGTTTTTATACTCCTGGTCTGTCTCCTGATCTGTCTCCTGCTGGCGTTTGACTGGAATCATTAGATTCAGAAATAAAAAAACATGAGCTTTTCAAACCCAAGCGCCGTTGTTTTGTTTGCCCCCACTTTTCATAAGAGTTCTTTAGAGCCATGAGAACCAGTGATCAGTGACTTTCAGACAACTGCCAATCTGACTGCCCTCTAACCCAGTGGTTCTCAAGCGTGGTCCTGGAGGCACCCCTACCCTGCATGTTTTATCGTTAACAGTAACTCTGAAGGGCTTGTTGTCGAGCTGATTAGTTGAGTCCAAAGTGGCAGGAGCAAAGGGGAATTTAATCTGTGCTTCACTTCTGAAGCGTTCTGTGACGGCAGTACAAGAGTGTAAAGAACCACCACATGATACAGAACACACATTCCGAGTCCAGCTGGTTCTAATTCCAGATAAGGCCTGTAACTCTCCAGGCTGCACTCAGTGCTGCTTTGTGTATTTGGAGGCAGTGCTATTTTGAAGGAACCAGTTTTAGCATCCGGTCACGCCACAGTATGGTCACGCCTGCTGACTCATTTGTAGGGGTGACCTTTGACCTTTCCTCTATGGCACACTTCCTCCCTCGGCACGTCCTTCCTGTGTGTGTGTGTGTGTGTGTGTGTGTGTGTGTGTGTGTGTGTGTGTGTGTGTGTTCCCTCCTGCTGCGTCTCAGCATCCAAGTATCACTTCATCCTCATCTGCCCTACTTCTGCAATCACAGCACAATGAATGTGTGTGTTCAGCTGTTTTGGTTTGAGTCTCCTGACTCACGTGTGTGTGTGTGTGTGTGTGTGTGTGTGTGTGTGTGTGTGTGTGTGGACTGCTGCTTATTGAGTTTGTATGATGAACATCTTTGTTGTGAAACCCTTTCGGACTGAGTCCTGCCCCGGGCGCTGTTGTGTTTCGGGTGTTTGTGTGGGGAGACCGACAGTGACCCCCTCGTGTGTCTCGTACAGCAGTCGGTTTGCAACGCATCACGTGCAGTGACCCCCCTTACGTTAAAAAATACACCCCGTTTGGCTCCGTAAATGAGCGTCTTATAGGAAATGATGATGATTGATCTTTCTTTGTGTCACAGGTGAATTTTGTGGAGGACGGTGGGAAAGCAGATGACTTGGACAGGCAGGACGTGTCCAGTCGGCTCAGAGGGGTCAGGAAACCCCAGACCACTTTTAAGGGCACTTTGCTGCATGTGAGGTAAGCAGATGGAATGGCTGCATGCAGGGCATTGGGTAAGACGTCATGGAGGTGGGGGGGTGTGTATGTTAAATGCCATAGTTATGGAGGGTTAGTGGACAGGCAGTAGGGACGGAGGACACTGGGAGGTGGGGTATTAGTGGCCGGGCAGTCAGAAGGTTGGTATTGGCTGTGTAGTTACTACAGGCGATGTAAGCTGTCGAGCAGGCAGTGTGGGAGGAGGGTGGGGAGGCCTGGGCGGTGGGCAGAGAGGGCGGCGGGCAGGCCAGTAGTGCAGCCCGTGGTTAGTGAGAATGGGGCTGAATGCAGTGTTGGTGCCAAGTTCAGGAAGTTGCTGGTGTTTTCAGTAAATAGGAGGAAGTTGCTGCTGAAAACAGTCTGGACCCGTTTGGTGGCATTGTTTGAGGTGTGTGTGTGTGTGTGTGATCAGTAAGCACTTCACTTCCCAGAAGAGAAAAGACCATACCAGTTCAAAGAGTTTTCAGAAGGAAATAGTAAAATATCAGTTTTCAGTCAGACTGTAGTGAATGACACAGTTCTGGAAGTTCTAAAGACGGGGTTCTACTCATATGGAGGGACTAATACCAGTTCAGCTCAGCATGAACTCAAATGAGATGAGACTAAAGGACAGATCTGAGGGAATTGTTTTAAAGGAATGTTGGAATTGAGAAAATGCGTTTCACCAGTTTGTGATAAATCAATAAATCGAGGCTGTTCCACATGTTCATTCCGACTCTGAGGCCTTCTCCATCAGAAGAACTCCGTATAAGAACCATATTTTTGTTGGTGGAAATGCGCAGAATGGTTCAAAATTAGGTTCGTGAAACAGAATGGAACCCGCCCTGAAAGCGGCCTGATGGAGAGACAAACACTGCTCTGTTTGTACCGTAGACAGATCAGTGATCGGAGATCGGTTCTGCAGGGAGGAGCTGTTGTAGAGATGGTGAGCTTATGAAACCTCAGTTTTCCTTCCAGAAGGTGGATTATCTTGGGAGATGCAGAACCGTACCTGCAGGCTGCGATTAAGAGCCGGATGCAAATTTGCATGATCGTTAATTAGCGCCAGGTTTCACCCGTGTCGAGCGTCGGCCCAGGGAGGCTTCTCGATACAAACATGATGCCGAGGCAGAGAACCCGCGAGGGGGAGGAAGTCCAAATTGTTCTTTAGCAACTGCCGCAGGAACTCCAGCCAATCGGAAAGTTAAACAGATAGGAATTTTAATCCTTGTAGCAGCTTTAGACGTGATCATTTAGCAGGTGACGGGTTCAGGGAGCTCCATTTCTCAGCCTGAGGTGTGTGTGTGTGTGTGTGTGTGTGTGTGTGTGTGTGTGTGTGTGTGTGTGTGTGTGTGTGTGTGTGTGTGTGTGTGTGTGCTTGTGTGTGTGTGTGCGCATGCGCGTGTGTGTGTGTGTGTGTGTCCCCGCTTTGATGTGACGGCCAGATGCTTTTTTTCTCTGCAAAATCCTTATAATAATTCCATGACCATCGTTTTTTGGAATAATGGGATTCTGATTCGGATCTCATTCCAGCAGACCTCAGCTGCTGGTAAACCAGGTCATCCCCTCAGTTGCACAGTTGCCCACATGAACGTTGTGCAGATGTGTGTTTAAGCATGTATGTGTCTATACCGAGGGAGCTGCCATGCGTCCTGTTCCCTGCGTAGCAGCTGTCTGATTTTAAAGGAGCGAAATTCCGCATTTGTCTTTTGTTGATTTGAGGAGGATTTCGTGCTTCCGGCGGTACATGACGTTAGCCACCGCCTCTTTTTAAATCTGCCATTATTTGCATCCTCCCCAAAACAATGGCTAACAGACGCCTGTGCCGAACTGCATCACATTGAGTGTGATGTGGGGAGAGAGCGCTATCTAGCCACCCAGAGAGGGAGTGCAGGCCAGTTCTGCTCTTCCTCTGACTCCGTTCCCACCGAACGCTAACACTGTGACTGCAGTGACCCCTTCCAGCAATGACGTTGTGTGCATACCCTCTACAGGCTAAACCGCTGTAGTGGGTGGAGTTATATTGATGATAGAACGTAGAGCTAATGATCTAATTTTTGACCCAATGCTGACCAGTGGATTATATAACTGTGATATATGATTATATGATTTTCTTCTCTCTCTCTGTCTGTCTGTCTCTCTCTCTCTGTCCCTCTCTCTCTCTGTCTCTCTCTGTCTCTGTCTCTCTCAGTCCAGCTGAAGAGCTCAGTTTTGGTTCAAAGGACACAGAGAAGAAATGTCTTATTGTTCTCAACAACGTGAATAAAAACCAGGTGGCATTCAAGGTTAGTTTGGTTTCTGAGGAACCATATAAGGAGACAGAATCGGTGCTGTTTGTGGAACCCAAAGAGCAGCTGCTTTTGCCCGCTGTGTGCAGGTACGGACCACAGCGCCCGAGAAATACCGCGTAAAGCCCAGCAGCAGCAGCTGTGAGGCGGGAGCTAGCGTGGACATCGTGGTCTCTCTACATGGAGGTGAAAAATACAAGCACTTAACTTTTTTTGCTCTTCAGTTTTCCTTTATTCCTCTCCATCTCTCACACACTCGCGCTCTCTCTCTCCATCTCTCACACACTCGCGCTCTCTCTCTCTCTCTCTCTCCATCTCTCACACACTCACGCTCTCTCTCTCTCTCCATCTCTCCCACACTCGCTCTCTCTCTCTTTTTCATGTTCGCTGTGGTCTGAGCGAAGTACAGCCACAGTTTTCTACCTTCATCAATAATGTAAAAGTGATGAAATAATAATCGGTTATCTCCGGCCAGCGTGTTGAAGTAAATAACGTGCTCCTCTCACGAGGGAATCCCAGCTCCGAGCTCTTCCTTCAACACACTTGCTGCAGTGCAGCTTTTACTGCCAGCTCTTCCTCTGTGTCCTAAATGTTCCTCTTTCACTTCAATAAAATTAATTTCCGTAAGGAACGGCAGACTGAGGAATGGTGGTGGTTAAATGTGTGTGTCCAGGTTTCCAGGCGTCCCCTCAGGACCGGTTCCTGGTCATGGCCGCTGAAATGGAACTGGGTGCCGGTGCCGGGTCCCCTGAACTGTCTCAGTTCTGGAAAGAAGTTCCAAAAGCGAAGATCATGGAGCACAGGTGACCTCCTCCACACACACAACCAGACGTGGTAGTGGTGTAACAGATCACGGACAATCGCCCACTGTTCGGGACAGACGTTCACCAGACAAATCATCATTAAATCATCATTAAATCATCATTAAATCATCACCAAATCATCACTAAATCATCAATAATCATCACTAAATCATCAATAATCATCACTAAATCATCAATAATCATCACTAAATCATCACCAAATCATCACTAAATCATCAATAATCACCAGATCATCACTAAATGATCAGTAAATCATCACTAAATGATCAAAATCATGACTAATTTAATGATCTTGAGCAGAGGAAACATGCTGATGAAGCCTTGCTGAATTAACACTTAAGCACAATCTACTCGTTTTAATTCAGTGTCATTTACAAACAGGCTGCGACACAATGTCACTAATGAACAGTCAGACTGTCAAAGTCAGTCTGTTAATATAAGCTTTGCAGCTGCAGCTCACGTTTGTCTTGCTTTTGTCTGGACTGTGGGTTTTGTGACTGTTTGGACATTAAAGTGTCAGTTTGATGAGGAAGCCGGTCAGTAAGTATGCGTTGGGTGTCTGAAGTTGTGCTGCTGTAGTTTCAGTGCTGAGGGTGTTTGACTGTAATCGGTTCTCTTTACTGTGCCGGACGTTCCCAGGAGCGTTCCCTGCACATTTTCTTGATGTTTTGCTGGAACGTTTGTCTGCCGCAGGCTCCGGTGTCATGTTCTCGAGAGTCCCAAGTCTATTTTGAGCAATCCCAGCAACAGTCCGCTTAACACGCCTACCAGTGACACCCACGACCTGCAGACAGCGGTAAGTGTACGGACGCGTTTGACCGCAGGAGCGTCCAGCGCTTCGTTGCGTAACCCGCTGTTGTGTTGCAGGCGCTGTCTGTCTTCTTTAGACTCGTCATGTGAGATTTGAGGGCTGCGCCGTAAGAAGCGTGACTGATGTAACCCTCCAGAGACGGACGATATGGACAGAATATTGTCAGTCGATTCTGGACTCTTCGTGGAAGACATGTCCTGTCTGCTGTCCTAAATTGCATTTGTTTCACTGATGTTAGTTTTGTGTAGTGCAGGTGGGTTTATATCTCTGACCCTCTGCCTTTCCTTGTCGTTTTACAGCTGATGCGTCTCATGGTCACTAACTCACGGTTGGAGCAGAAGCTGGACGCCTGCATGTGGCTGCAGAAGGTCCTCCTGGTGCTGGTGTCCGTCCTGATGGCTTTCAGCCTCTCCACTCTGTACTCGCTGTGGACGTCGTAACCACGACATACCTTAGAACTTCATGCTCAGCTAATAGGACCTTTTCCTGAAACACTGGCCAGTCAGCTGCTAAGGATATGTGCGTTACCATGGAGATCATCGCAGGGGCCGTTCCCGTGCGAGCGGCGCTGCCTGTCGCCGGGCACGCTGGGTAAACTGTCAAGCATTCTCCTGTTCTGTGCTGGGAGCTAACCAAAGAAAGCAGAGAGCCTCCGGTGATTGAGGGCTTAATAATGTATTTTATTCCTCAGAATGAAGTAACTCATAATTTATAACGTAATGTAGCTTGTAAAGTAACTGATTAGCAATAGACTTTATACTCAATTGTATAAAATCAGATTTATAATAAATAAAACAATCCTTTTTATTATCCCCGTCTAACGAAATTATTATAGAAACTGTTTCTGATAAAGGACTCAGTGAGGAAGAGTAGGTGTTTCTAATAAAGTGGCCAGGTATAATATAATATCAGGTTAGACGATTATTGATTATTGGTTGATATTTTTGTGTGTTAAGGTTCCTGAGTTTATGGAAATGAAAGGGAAATCCACTCTGGGTTCCATTCAGAGTGGCTTTGGTGTGAAATGTTCTAGATAACCTGACGCAGTCAGACTCACAGTGGAGCTGAGTGGAAGCAGACATCAGAACCTCTAAGGCTGCGATCAGACAGTCAGTCCGGATTAGATGTTTGATGTATCTGGATGGTATGCAGATTGATTCTGGTGGTCTGGATCTTTGAGAATCGGATTTGAACTACATTTGGAGGTGGGTGGAAATCCGATCATCTCGGTCTGGACGATTTCAGCAGATTTCATTTGCAACACGGCAAACGAGGACCACAGTGATGACCACAGATACAGGTTTGATATCTGGACACAGTTCAGATCTGATTTGAGCCTAAAAGTTATGGATGCTTATGAACGAACTCTGATACCAGACTCACTGTTTTCCCAGAGTTCTGAGAAGATTCTGGATCTGAAACGGGTTTTAAAAATCACGTGTCATTAAACTGGTGGAGGGACGCTTTTCCCATCATTACCATTTCATTTAAGACGAGTGTAGCATCACTGGTGGTTTTATATGGCTGTACACAGATCATCCATCACATTAGGACCACCTCTGTGTTTCTCCTCTCTGTCCACTCGATCAGCTCCTCTGATCACACAGGAGCTCTTTGTGGTTCTATAATTCAGACTGTAGTTCATCTGTTTCTCTGATACTTTATTCTCCTCCTTTCACCCTGATCTTCAATGATCAGGACCTCACAGGACCACCACAGAGCAGATATGTGGGTGGTGGGTCATTCTCAGCACTGCAGTCACACTGACATGGTGGTGGTGTGTTAGTATGTGTTGCTGGTACGAGTGGATCAGATGCAGCAGTGCTGCTGGAGTGTTTAAACACTGATCTACAATCTGATTTTAGTGAAGTTCTCCTTTTAGAGAGCAAGACTCGCACAGCCAGACCTCCTCAAACGTGATCTCAGCTTCTAACCAGGCCCGTGCCTTCAGGCGTTCCGTTCAGGAGCTGCGGGGTGCTTTGTATCGTGCATTGGATCTTTTAGTGGAGTGTTTGGTGGCACGTGTGTGTTATTGGGCTCCATCAGATGCTGCCATCGCTGCTGTCTGGACTCTAAGTGCTCTAAGTGGACATGGTGAACCTCTCTCTTGAAAGGATGCTGAGGTAAAAGCACCAACATTAAGAGCAAGTCAGGTCAGTTCGGAGCTGTTCCTGCCTGTGTAGCTCTGCTGAGATCTGCAGGCCGCTGGTGTTTCTGAGGCTCAGGTTCCAGCACAGAATGAAAAGCAGTAAATCAGCTGCTGTACAGTCACTAACTGTACGAGGGGCTTGTGAACGGCGCCCACCCACAATACAATACACTTTATTGATCCCTGCGGAGAAATTCTACTTCAGTAGAAAATGAAACCATATAAATGATGTTCATCCAACATTCCGTACGGCGCCGTCTAACAGCTAACACCATCTAACCTGAGAGTGAAATCTCAACAAACACGCTCAGCCAGAGCGTCTACCTGTAATCCTATATAACCTGAGAATGAAACCTCAACAAACACGCTCAGCCAGAGCGTCTACCTGTAATCCTATATAACCTGAGAGTGAAACCTCAACAAACACGCCCAGCCAGAGCGTCTACCTGTAATTCTATATAACCTGAGAATGAAACCTCAACAAACACGCTCAGCGAGCGCATCTACGTATAATTAATTCTATTTAAGGTTAGAATGAACAGTGAGTGGTCAGGGAGAGCGTCTACCTGATTACATCACTGTCTACATGCAGACTAAGATCCACTTGTACGGTCACAGACTGACCGCAGGCTCAGCGTTCTCGATCCGAGCTCAGGGTTGGTGGGCTGAGAGTTGAGGGGGTTTCAGGTGGATTAGAAGCTGGTGCAAAAGAGGCAAATGGATCAATAGTGTTAATAAGACCCTCACGTGCTGCTATTGACGACTGTGGTTTGTTTTGTTGTCTCTTCTCTTTGTGAGAAGATGCAAGGTGTTCCGAGAGTCTCGTTCTGATTCTAATAATTAGAAGATTCATTCTTTCCTCAATTCGACTCCTAATAATGAATAACACCTCAACTTTATAAAATACCAATTACTTTATTTAACCGTCTCATGAAGATGCAGCCGTGGACAGGACTTGGGTCTTCAGTCTTTCAGGCCTCCAGCGGTTCAGGCACTGTGGGGTGATTTGTCAGTATCAATCAGCATCATCAGAGGCAGTCTGGGCAGCCGTCCACAACCTGTGTCCACGCTGGGTCATCTGAGACGATTTTATAAACTGACTGAATTAAATGATCTGTCACACAATTACTGACCACTGACTGACCCGTATCTTGCATCTGTAGTGTTGAGTTGGACAGGTTCTGTCATGGTTTATCCATCAGGCCCTGCTGTGGCTGTACTGTTGTAAATGAAAAATGTCCTGACCTCTAAGCTTATTTCCTTCTTGTCAGAGGAACCATAGGTCTGAACTTAAGCTTCTTAAGGTCTGGTTCCTGTAACACAACTGGACCCTGAAGCCCAGTAATCACAGTCCTTTTAAAATATGCTTAAGTTCTTTATCCACAGGTCAGGTTCTTGAGAAAGGAACCATAGGTTTAGTTCTTGTAAAACAGTTAGACCCCTAAAGCCTGGTCAGCTGGTGGACCACAGCAGTCTATAGTGTTCCAACCCACTGGTCCATTGCCATTGTGACTGGATGTGTTGTTTATGATCACCACCTGCTGGAGACTCCCTGCACTTTACTGGGCAGTAAAGGTCTAATGAAACTTGTGACTCCAGTGTGAGTTGTCCAGTCCACAGCAGGAGCTTGTGTTATAGAGAATTGTTCTATGAACCTGAATTATGATGGAAGTGACGGATATATTCTCGGAATATGTCGAGATGAGAACGTTGGAAAGTTAATAATTGTTGTTTATCTGAATGTCTCTCCCAGACACTCCTGACCCTATCAGCCTCTGTTCCATTGATTGGCTCCAGCTTCCTCTGATTATCTCTGTCCAGAAGTGACTCTTGAGATTAGTTCTCTGGGAACGGCTTGATTGAACTTTGATTTGAGTGGGAGACGGATCCTCTCCCGTTGGCCTGTTTATGCAGAAACGTATCATTTCCATCGAATCCAAGGTCAGACCATCACGCAGATCTGATTAGAATACAAGTTTGTTTTTTAATAGAAATTGCATAAAATAGATCAACATGTGCAGAAGATGTGCAGAGAAGGACGTTTCATTGGGGTCTGAACATGTTTGTGTAATGTTCAGGTTTTTAAAACTAACACGTTAATTCTACATTTCAAACTAACTACCTCGTCCTGCTGCTTTTGGGATTAGATGAGGAGTTGGGAATGAGGGGTGGCAATCATCAAACATCCTAACCTTAACAATCTTGAGGCTGGATGTAATCAAATCCTCACAGCAATGCTCCAGAATCTAGTAGAAAGTCTTCTCTGCACAGTAGGGACAGTTAGTCCAATAAAAGCAGGAGAAGCTCTTTAATGCCCTTGATTTATGAAGAAACAGTGAATGAGGAGGTGTCCCAATACTTTTGTCCATGTAGTGTTTTAGTAATGTCAGTGAAAGACAATGTTAGTGCACTGATACCCCCAACTGGTGGAAAGCTAAAGTGCATCTGTGCTGAATAGGATCAGCAGACCTCTGAGAAGAACCAAGAGAACCTTTCTTAGAACTTGATGAAAGCCCACTGATAGCACTTTTCCACCAAAAGAGATCTGCTTCTTGAACTGGTTCCAATCAAGCTTATTAGAACCTTGGTGGTTTTCACTGCTGACCAAACTCTACTTCCACAAACTGATGAACATATGACCGAAAGTGGAATGACCGGTCATTCCAGAATTCCAGGACAGAATATCAGCACTGCTCCTGGCAGCCAATCAGAGCAGACCTGAGATCATGTTAAACTCGTTTGTGGTTCCATGTTTCCAGCCCTCCCAAATCACCACAGGGTCAGAACCTTGCACCGTCCTAATGCTCGGACAGCACTTTGATCCAGGCAAGTAATTATTACCCTGAGAGTTTTCTAAGATTTGCAGTTTTCCCAGTTGAGACTGCAAGTGTAAGTGACCATGATGGTTTAGACCTCCAGTCAAGCTCCAGACTGATATAAAGTCACCTGCACATGTATGTACAAGTCGTCCAGGCTGTGGCCAAAGAGACATCCTGGAGAGAACATAAAAACTGCAGAGAGAAGAACAGGAAGGAGAACAAAGAGTTCCTAGATTTCCAATAACTTTCACAACTGCTCTTCAGATGAGGGTGTAGAGACCCTCACTCTGCAGTTTCAGAGGGTTGGTCACAGGATTCTTTATCTTATTACCTTCAGATTACAGTGGAGACCAATGATCGGTTACGTCCCGTTAGAGAGAAGGACCTCAAGCCAAGGTCTGGAACATCTCACTGTCCATATCCTGTATGATGAAGTAGTTTGGTAGTTCTATCAGAGTTTCACATCGTCGACAATTGAACATCTAATTATCTGTAATTGGATTCTAATCAGATTAGAATCCAATTACAGTTCACCGCCATTTACAGTCAGTTTCACACTGAACTGGGAGCCGTTGTATAAATAGCTGTAAATCTTTTCTCATTTCAGTCAAATTTAAGCAGAAGTTTCTGAAAAAATGAACTTAAAGAGTTTAATAAATAATCACATGACTGCTTTTCACCTCTAGGGGCACGATGTAGTCACTGGTCTGCTCGCAGCATAACCAGCAAGCTGATTGACTCTTTTTGTTGAAGGAGTTATGAGAACTCCCATTAACACCGTCTCTGTTTTCACTGAACACAACACCGTCTGCCCGAAAGCATCCCAGACAGCTGTAATCTTGTCTCGTGTGCCGCTTGGATTTGCCCCAGAACAGCATTTTGTTTACAGTGTTGCCCTGCATGCCTTCTTCATAATACAGACATCTGATTGGCTGAGTGATAACTCGTGATAACTCATTTGGTTGGTCTGTGAGTTTCCAGGGCTGCACAACGTTTATCATAGACTACAAAAATGACGGTTAAAGTCAAAATCAAACAGTTTATTGGATCCAGGTCCAGCTAGGACAGGACAGAATCCGGTCTGCCTGTTAGGACATGTAGTTAAGGATGTCTCTGTTCCCAAACTTATGTCCAGCCTCACTTTGAGGTTGATATTTCTCACTTCCTGGCTGTGAGGTGCTCCCCGTTTTAAATGTTAGGATTCCCCCAGTGGTCTCGTGTAAGCTTTACTTTGGACAGACAACTAAAACCCAGGGTGGGATTCAAGCCCACGACCCTGAGACAGTGTCTCGCTCCAGTGGCAGAGATAGCTGAGCGTCAGTGTAGCCCAGGAGGACCACACCACCTGTGGGAAATGGTAGGATACCCAATCGATACAGGGTAGTCAGACAGGAGAGTCACGCTGTGCTGTCAAATCTTTCCCCTGGGAGAAGCACAGGTCAGATCCAAAAGAGAGTGTTGTGGAGAAATGGGTTTAGTGTGGCCTCAGAACCGTGATGACTGTCTTTGTCTTCACCAGTCTCACATCTCAGTCCACATCATCCTCATTCACTAGTTGCTCTATCAGTCCGGCGTACCACTGTAGTCAATTAATCAGGTACGGCGAGATGTTCCTGCCAAAAGCCCAGCACATTTCACGCTCACGGATCAGGGTTCACCCGGACTATCAACTGGGGGAATTCCCCGGGGCAGGATGGATTTCTCGGGAGCACAGGGTTCGTACTTGGCGAAAATTGCATCTTCAAGAGTAGGATTGATTTCCAGTGGTGGGATTTATCTTCAAGAGAAGGATGGATCCCAGGAGTGGAGTGATTTTTCTAGAGGTAGGGTTTATCTTCACGAAAAGGCGCATGGATTTCCAAGAGTTCACTGCGAACAGTCCATCAATGAAAACGAGAAAATGTCAAAAGGATAAAAAAAACAAAAAGAAATCTGTCAGTGGAGTTAAAAGAGTTTACTGGGTAAGATTTCTTAAAATCTTTACACTTAAATGTCTTAAACTAAGAAGAAAACCTGTAAATTAGGCATTTTAAACATAATTTAAACCTGAAAGTGAAGTCAGTCTCTCAGAATGCACTTCTTCTAAGCAGACTTGGTTTATGACGGCTTAGAAGTGCAGTCTTTTGAGCCTCTGATTGAGTAAAATGTACAGATTGTTTTAAGATTTGTCTTAAATTCAGACCTAAGGAGCAGAACAGCTTCTCTGTTGACAGTTTGAGCTTGTTTTGAGACCGAACCACTTTAAAGAAGCTCAGCCCTCTAGGTCAGGTTGAAGGTAATTGATCTTAAAATAAATGATCATATACTTGCACTCGCGACACTTTGTATGACTGAATTAATCTGATTAATAAATTATGATTTGTAGAGAAGATCTTTTCGCTGCTAAGATTTAATTTTTTGCACTGGAATCTTAATCCTGGGAGAAGGGATTTCCAGAAGTAATGGTTTATCTTTAAGAAAAGGTCACTTCCTGAAGAGAAGGCCTTCTGATTTCCAAAGCGGTTGTTCATCCTCAAGAGGAGGTTCAATCCACAAAGTAAGCTTCCAAGATTTCCAAAAGTTGTAGTGCACTGCTGCTGATCTTTAATACCAGCTACTGGACAATCAAAATCAACCACAGGATGAAGAAATTCACCAACAAACAAAGAAGCACTTTATTAGTGAACATTTGAAATTTGACAGGTGGGACTCTTCTGGAATTGGCCATTAGCTCTGAGGTTGAGCTCCATGCTGGAGCAACAGGTTAACAATGGTCCCATGGCCTTTTCTGGAGGCCTCAGAGAGCGCAGTACTGCAGCTGAGTGTGGAGGTGTTCACCTACATGGAAATCAAGATACAAGAGAATTTTAGAGCCTTATAACCTGCTGTGAACCTGCAGCGTCAGTAGACTGGAGTAAGAAGATAGTAGCGTGGATAGACGACCTGCGAGCGTTTGTCCTGTTACAGATGTTTTTCTCCAAAAAGCAAACATGGGTTAAGTTTTGGAGATAAGAAGACGTAGAAGATGAGACTACGGGGTGAATGGTGTATCATTGCTCCTGTATAACTACACACCCTCAAAGCAATTCCAGCTGAAACACCTACTACTAATCTTTGGTTGCCGCTGAGAACAAACTTCTCAGGTTTCTGAACTTACTTTTGTTGGTGGAAATGCATCGAATGGTTCAAAAGTGCAAGGTTTGCAAACTGGAATCGAACCCAATCCAAGAGACGTTCTAAGACACTAATAGAACCTATGTTAGAATGCCAGAAGAACCAAGACATGAAAAGAGAAGGAGGACTGGTCAGTACAGATGGGTTTATTACTCACGGTGGCTCCATGTTCAATCAGCAGTTGTGCGCAGGCTGTGTGTCCCTGCTGGCAGGCTGCATGGAGAGGGGTCACGCCATCCAGAGTGGTCAGATTCACAGCAGTACCCTACAACACACACACACACACACACACACACACACACACACATATGATCGGATTAGGATCAATCAAAGCACTTTCGGAGGTGGTCAGAGACACAGCTATGGGCAGCTGAGAGAGCAGAATAGGCTGTAGATGGTAGACGGTGTGATGCTGGTTGGCACAGGTGTCTGTTAACCACTGATGCTTTCCTCCGAGCGCGCTTGCTGCATTGGTGGCCGTTTGAAAAGACGCAGTCTGGATTCACGTGTATCAGAGGAGGCCTGTGTTGGTCTTCACTCTCCTAGTGTTGGGAGCACTGTTGGTGATCGGGGAGTGTCCTAATGGGTTTGGGTAATTGGCACTTTTTAACTGGGGTGAAAAAAATCAGAGACCTACCTGTTCGATAAGAGAGCGCAAGGCCAGCAGTCTTCCGTTGAAAGCTGCATCGTGTATTGGAGACCAGTCAGCCTCAGGATCTTCAACAAAACAGGGAAAGAATTACTGTAATCAATCAAACTCTTCTCTCCATTTTGATTGATTTGATATTTCATAAAGCTTCATTTCTCGGACTGTTAGGCTGTTAGGGTTAGGATTCACACTAACTTTATTTCCTGGAGGACTTACTCTGAGAGTTCAGTACGTTTGGTGTTAAAGCTGCTTCTGGCCCAAGAGTGATCCAGAGAACCATTTTCTGGTCCTCCTTTATTTAGTGGTCCTGCATTCACTGCAGGCAGATTCTGGTTCCAGATATCTGCTCCTAGCGTCACATGTGGGGTTGCATGATGGGTCCATTTTGTCACATGACTTTGTCACATGCTTCAACTGCTTCAACTGCTTCAACCAACCAACCAGTAACTCACAACCTGACCACCACAACACAACTGGACTATAAACAGCTCAAAAGTGCAATATTAATGTGCAATACCGCCTCCCACAGGACACTTTCTGTCATGCACTATTTATATATTCTATTCTATTCTATTCTATTCTATTCTATCTGCAGAGGTTTGCTTTGTGAACCCAACCTGTTTTTTTAAATACCTCCAAAATCCACGTAAACACAAACAAAAGAAAAAGGAACCTTTTCATACAATATGTCGACAAATGTATTGGGACACATTGCCCCGCCCCATCCCCAACTCATCCCAGAAGTTCTGTATGGAGCTCCATCATTCCAGAGAACACAGTTCCACTGCTCTACAGCTCAGTGCTGGGGGTCTTTAAACCCTCTGGTCCACACCTGCTATTAGACACGGAGACAATAGAGTCATGATTGTTTATCTGCTCCAGAGAGTCCTATTGTATTGGCAGTACTTCTCTACAGGGACTAGACAAGCTGTGTGTGTGCATTTGCACATCTGTGTCAGCAATGGGTGCAACATTAGAAGGGGTGTGTATAAATATTTGGACATGTTCATGTTCATTTCTTATTTAAAGTCAAACAGGTCATGGATCAGCTGTGCAGCACTGAGGTAAATGATCTGCCAATGGAGAGGAGGTTCACACAGACGTAGGAAGGAGCATTGCTGCTCAGGAAAGAGACAGTAGAAGTGAAGGCTGGTCTCTCACCACTCATTAGAGGATTAGAGAAGTAAACAGCAGCTTCCTGCCCGTCTCTTGGCTTGGGCGGCTCAGACATCCTGCTCAAGAACTCTTCGGAAACGCTTCTCTCTCTTACATGTATTCCTCAGGCTGTGGGCGAGAGCTGCTGAAGCGTGTACTCTCTGCAGGGTCCAAAATCCAATGAGGTTCCTCTGTCTACACCTCCTGTTGGCTCCAACACTCACCGCACAGTGGGAGTGATGTCACGTCCTCTTCAGACAATAGGCCCGATCTGCAGGAAGCGTGATCACGCCGAGGCCTAACAGCGCTGGCACATAAACCACAGTTTTGATCAGCTTTAGATCAGTCAACACAGAACAACTGGACTCACTTCAAATAACAAGACCCAATTCTTCAAGAGGCTGAGATGTCGTCCTCAGATCATGCGTGAGCTCTTCAAAAAAAAGGAATCTGAGCAAGTCTGAGCAGGTCTACGCCGGGTTCCTAACCTGTTAAATCAGCATGAAATCCAAAGCCACTCGTCCCAGCCAGTCCCTGCCCCTTCGCAGACACTGCAAAATACGACCAACCTAACGTGTCCAACTGCAAGTGTTTTGCAAGAAAGTAGTCTGGCTTGTACAACTCTCTGTCCCTCCACAGATCTACCTGTCTAACCAGTAGAACCCAGGCTGAAGGAGGAGCCAATGCCTTCAAGGCAAGCTGTTTGGAATAGTTCAATAATTATGTGCTGCTTATTAAGTTGTCATTCAGAGAGCGTCTGGTGTAGAGATACAGACTCTGAAATGGTGGGTTTCATCGCCCACACTGAATGCTGGGGAGGTGGTAGGACCATCCTAACCCACCCAGAGAGAGGACACTGACAGATGACTGTGAAATCACTGAGCTGGTCGAACATGTGACCTTGTGATGACAGAGCCAATGAGCTGCAGTACTTTTGGTAACATCAGTCGTTCTAGAGCCTGGCGGACACTACCCGATTTGATGTCGATTTTATGCCCTTTTGACACGGTTTGCTGGGAGGGGACAGTAAGTGATCGTGGTGTAGATAAAGTTCATGGGGAAGAAAACGCTGGTGCCGAGTCCCACCCAACAACAAAGAAGATCAACAGGCTGTTTTACAAGCAAGTGACAGGTTGGTCGACCTGCTCTGAGGACAAGCTCAGACAATTAGAGTCTGAACTATGTCAAACAAAACTTATAAGGATATAAAGAGTGGACAGAGGACTGAACGCACACCATGTGCCTCCTCGTTTTCTCAGGCGTGGATTAAGATTAGTTTTGGATTAAATTGCAGTTCCTTTGGACAATCTTTATAGTCTAGGATTAGGCTTAATGTGGATCTGGTCTAATTACGTTTATAGGTTCAGACGTCTGCGTCCATTCACTCAAACTGTCTCAGACAAGCCTATCTAGAACAGTGTTTCACACCAAACCCCCTCTGAATGAGCTTCAGTTCAGTTATGAAACGTTGGTGATAAAAGAACAATAACGGACACGTTTATCTATTCATGTCCATTTTTATTGGTTGATTGTACGGTGCTGATCTGTGCTGGTCTACTGGCAGCACACCAGGCCGAAGCACATCCCAGTTTGACCCAGTTTGAATGCAGTGGTTTTGTTAGCCACTAGGTGGTGGTGTATAGACAGGGGCTGAAGTTAGGCCGCACTGAAGCCTGGCTGTGCTCTAAAACCCTGCGCCTCCATGTCTCCAGCGTTTGACCCTGTAAAGTGTTTAATCCCTTTGTTGGTTTGTTAATCACTGAGAGTCCGCGTCCCACCACTGACCCAGTGACTCAACAACCAGCCAGCAACCAACCAGATCAGCCAGCACAGTTAAAGCCCCTCCAGACAGCTGAGCTGGGAAATGAGAAGAGACATCCAGACGTTGGACTTTGAGTGAAGGAAACGATTCAAAAGCCCAGACACTGAAAGGGACCAGAAGAACACTTCGTTTTCTATGATGGTTCAACTGTTAACCCATAAGATCCCAGACCCAGTTTTGGACAGTCATTAAAGTATCTGGATCAAATGAATTCATTCAGATCACCTGACTACTTCTGTAACTTCATGACATTATGACCACCTCCTCGTTTCTCCTCTCTCTGTCCACTCTATCAGCTCCTCTGATCACACAGGAGCTCTTTGTAGTTCTATAATTCCAGACTGTAGTTCATCTGTTTCTCTGCAGACTTTATTCTCCTCCTTTCACCCTGATCTTCAGTGATCAGGACCCCACAGGACCACCACAGAGCAGGTATTATGTGGGTGGTGGGTGCAGTCACTCTGACATGGTGATGATCATGGGGTGTCCTAACTTTTTCACATGACTACATCACCATGAGTCCACCATCACAGTTGAGACAGAACTCTGGATCTGGACATTCTGGATCTGGATGTGAAAGTAAGAGCTTGTCTCCTGTAGCCCCAGCTACGTAATGGTGCTCCATAACAGTGTGATAAATGGAAGAAGAAGATCTCAGAGGAGAGCTGTTGATGGACACGTTGCTTTATAAACATGTTAGTTTTATGTTCTCTGAAGTCTCCATGTAGGTCATCAGCTAAAAGTGTTCCCAGTCAGAAGCAGCAGGAGGGGAAGGGGAAATGCCAGGCCGCATTCTTGGAGAACTCTTTACAATCGTGGCACGGTTCAGGCCGTGGCTGGAGGGGATTAAGCAGAAGCACATGACGGCCCAACCCGTGATCTGCTCTGCTCTGCTCTGCTCTGGCTGAGCCAAATGAATGAACGTTCCTTCTCCGTTCAGTTCTCTCCTTCAGTAGCAACATGGCATCTCCACGTCTGGAGACGTTCTGCTGCCCCAACCGAGACGCCGCCACAGACTTCATCGTGAACTTCCAGCCTGTCTTCTTTGGTGCCATCTGCATCGGCAGTGCCAGCATCAGCTTGGTCTTCTCCATCCTGCAGATCCTGCCCAAGCGGAGAGGTTACCGGCGCCTCGGCCAGTACCCCCTTCCCAAACCGGCCTCTTCATCCAGGATCCTCTTCATCATCAGCATCTGCGACATCCTGGGATGTGCAGGTAATGGGCAAGTTCTGCTCTGGGTTCTTCAAGTTCCACAACAGGGAAACATCCAAAATTAGACCCTCTTAATCTCATTTCCTTCTCCTACACTCCTGACATCCTAACAGCAATGGTTCTTCAAGGGTTCTTTGTCTTTGACAGCTTTTGATCCTATGCAGGTTTAAATGCTCTTTGCCTGGTTGAATGGTTCTTCAAACACAATGAATCCTGTTCTAGACATTTTAACAGACTCTTTTAAAAATGGCTCTATATGGCACCAAAAAGGGTTCTGCTATGGTTATGATTCATACACTTCATCAGTACTGTATAGAGAACCCTGTTTGCTTTGAGTGTTTGTTCTTATAAAATGGGTTCTTTAAAGTTGCTTTAGGAAATGCTCTTCAATTTGAAAGAACAATTTTTATGCTTATTTTGTGTTTACATGATTGTGTTTGTCAATCACAAGAAAACCACTTTTAGATGGTTCTCTAAGGAACCTTTAATAAACCTTTATTTCACACCAAATGGGTCCTACTTATGTTCTAGATTATAGAACCCTTTTTAGTACTTTGTAGAACCCATTGTGTGCAAAGCATACACTCCTTAAAAGCTTGTGTAGTAAAATCCGTGGTTCTGTATAGAACCATGACTGATTTAGACTTATTGTAGATGTTTGCTTATAGAACCTGTAAATGGGTTCTCTAAAGGACCAAAACAGGAAACACTGATGCTGAGTCACAGAGGATCAAAGCAGTCAAAGACTTCCTAACCTGTCAGGGTTCCGTAACCACGGAAGCTCAGCTATTGATGACAGATATTGATTAGTTAGATATTAAATGTTTTAATTGCAGATCAGTTAGTTATTGTTTATAGTAATTAAACAGCAGTTATTGATCAATTATATAGTAACTGATTTGTTCTAGACATTTATAGAAAAGTGCTGAAGGAAAAAGGAACATTTGGACCAAAATATTGCTATTGCTTGCAGTAAGTATGTGTGTGTGTGTGTGTGTGTGTGTGTGTGTAGGAATCATCGTTAGGTCGTCTGTATGGCTTGGTCTGCCCAGCCTCATTGGGGACATCTCTACAGCCAACAGCAGCGAGGCCTGGCCAGAGGTGTTCTGCGTGGGCAGTGCCGTACGTGCTTCTCACACACACACACACACACACACACACACACACACACACACACACACACACACACAACCTGTTTGGGGACTACTACATTAACATAGATTCTGGTACATGTGTTTGAATGTGTGTGTCTGTGTGTGTGTGTGTGTGTGTGTGTGTGTGTGTGTGTGTGTGTGTGTGTGTGTGTGTTCAGATCCAGTGTGTATCAGTGCTTGTATTCACACTCTGACCTCTACATGGTCTCTTACTATCTCCACCAGATGTGGATCCAGTTGTTCTTCAGCGCCTCCTTCTGGTGGATGTTCTGCTATGCCGTGGATGTCTTCTTAGTGGTCAAGAGATCTGCAGGGATCAGGTGTGTACAGGAGCATCGCTGCCATACCAGTCTGAATAATTCATACTGGAGCTGGAGTCATTCATAGTGGATACTGAATAGTTCATACTGGACAGTGAGTAATTGATAGTGGATACTGAATAGTTCATACTGGACAGTGAGTAGTCCAGGGTTATTGCGTGGTGTTCAGCACTGGTTGTGAGTGTAGAAGGGCTGTGATGTGGTACGGCTGTAGGTGGTGTGCACTTTTATAATTCTCAGTGTGTTTAACAGTGATCCATTGTGTTACACAGTAAGAGCCCTGCTTATCTCTCCACTGAAGACTAAGGTCTCTCTCTCTCTCTCTCTGTCCTTTATGACCACACCGTGACGTCCTGTAGCACCATCGTGCTGTATCACATGATCACCTGGGGGCTGGCTGTGCTGCTGTGTGTGGAAGGTGTGGCCATGCTGTACTACCCCTCCATCTCCAGGTACTGTCAGATACGGTCACGACCACTTATAGAGTGTTCAGTACAGCCCTGTAACTGTGAAGCTTATTGATGATAGTTACAGATTATAGAGCAGATTATCATAAGAGAATGTATCCTTCGTCTCTTCATGAAGAGGAGACCTGTATCAGTGGAGACTTGGATAAATGCTGAACTGGTTTGGAATCAGATCAGATCTGATCAATTGTAGAGCACATGAAATATAAAAGCCGGTGAGCAAAACAACTCCCTCAGAGCTGGAGGAACAAACCTCGTGAGGAACCAGGCTCACGAGGGGAGACCCCTCCTCCTCTGCTCAATCTACTCTTACATTATTGATAAGTGGACGCTGGACCCCACATATGGAAGCATCTAGTCCAAGGCAGGGTGGGCAGCTAATCCAAATCCAAAAGCAAGTGGTTGGTCTGTCGTGGGAACCCGAGTTCAGCCTGGGGGAGTCTGAGATCAGTCTTCCATCATTCCATCATTGTGATCAGTCATTAACTCAGGAAAGGCAGAAAGATGGTTGTGTTCAGATTTATGGAGAACAGAAAAGGTGACCATTCCTCGAGTGTGGCGAGCGACTCTGGCAGAGCGACTCTGGTGGAAGTGGAAGGGTTTCGCCCGTGGCTTGTGAGTGAATATGCAGAAATAAAGGGGGCTTTGTACCCGTCTGGTCTCTAATCCTGCTTTCAAAATAATGCTAAGACCCACACCTGACCGAGACCATTTGCAGTTCCAAGACTGCGGTCAGTATTACACTGTCTCCAGGATATAGCCTGGAGACCCACATTAAGACCCACATTAAGACTAATCTGGGTCCAGGACAAGGCTTAGTCCACGAGACTGAATAAGACTTCTGAGGGGACATGCTGGCTACTGCTCAAACGTTCTGCTGCTCTGATCCAGTAGAAACACATTGTTGGATTGTTGGATCTTCTTTACTCATCTTGTGGTTCTGCTCTTGGGCTGAACTTGTAAGAGGGTCTGAAGGGCCTAAGAGTCCTCCTACAACGTCCTCTCTAACGATGATCTAATCATTTGTACCTGATTAGGCATGCATTTTAGGCATTTTAATGAGAACTAAATTTGAGTAACTTTCTTTTTCTTTCTTTCTTTCTTTCTTTCTTTCTTTCTTTCTTTCTTTTTCTTTCTTTCTTTCTTTCTTTCTTTCTTTCTTTCTTTCTTTCTTTCTTTCTTTCTTTCTCAGCTGTGAAAATGGCCTTCAGCATGCGATTCCACACTATGTCACCACCTATGCTCCCCTGCTCCTGGTGCTCCTGGTTAACCCCGTCCTGTTTTCCCGAACCGTGGCTGCCGGTGAGTTCCTGACACAACTGCTCCCCCAGTAGCTGTGCACCTACATGACAGTCGTTCCCGGACACGGAATCAAACAGCAGTTAAAAACTGCGTCAAAATTATACTCAATTAAGGATTTAATTTGTTTACAAAACCAAAGAACCAGACAACAATGAACCACTGAACAACAGAACAACAGACACACTGAAACACAGACACAGACTCGAGCAGATAACCGATGATGATGATACGGGACGAAGACGGAGATGAACACACGGTATAACAAAACAAGAACGACGAACAGAGAAAAGCCAGAAGAGTGAAGCAGACAAGAGTGAGACACTGATAAAGCCACAGCAGTAAAAAACAAAGGATCGGAACTAAATCATCTTAAAACAGACGACCATTTCCAGAAAACCGAGCGAACACCGAACACGAGTTTACCATCGGGACACATTTTTATTACTAAAACTGTGAAAGTGAGCAAAATATTATGATGTAATATTTTCTAAAGTTTTCTTTTCCATCCGGATTTGGCTTAAAAGATCTTCAAAAGAGATCTTCATGGTTCGGTCAGTAACACACAGCCCTGAAATGTGGCTGGACAGTGGAGAGGCGGACTGTTTCACCGATCTCCAAACAGAACCCCTGTCATCTACGATACACCACAGCGGCACGATCAAACGCTCACCACTACGCCTCCCTCCCTGCTTTCTCCACAGTTACGTCACTCCTGAAGGGCCGGCAGGGGATCTACACTGAGAACGAGCGGCGCCTTGGAACCGAGATCAAAATACGCTTCTTCAAAATCATGCTGGTGTTCTTCATCTGGTGAGACGTTTCACTTCGTGATGTTCAGAACTTCAAACACACTACCCCCCAACCACCCTCCCACCCTGTCTCCCCACCCCCCACCCTACCTCCTATCCTCCCAACCCACCTCCCAGACCTGTGGACGGACCCCCACTCCGTCCAACACTGTGCCTCTGAGCTCTGGGGGTTAAAACCTGATGATATTTAAATCAGCACTAATGCAGTTCATTTGAGCATCATTAACAGAAGTCGTACGTTTACATTAATAAACTGTGTGTCTATATTAATAAATGAGGGTCACTTCCTGATAAATAACAGCCTGTGTCATATATGAATGTGCCCCGCCCCCCAGCTGGCTGCCCAACCTGATTAATGAGGGTCTGCTGTTCTACTTGGAGATGCAGACTGACATTAAAGCCAGTGAGCTGAAGAACATCCGCAACGTCGCTCTCATCACCTGGTTCATCATGGTGGGTCCAGCTTGACCATCTCCATTCAAGCTCACTTAGTAGAACAGGTCCAGGACTTGTATCTGAAGCACACGCACAGCTGTTCCATCAGATTTCAGAAACAATAAGAACATCATCAATACTAGATATTAGAAATATATTTCAACTTACATGTTTAATGAAATATATAATAGCTGGACTATTAGATTGGAAATATTAAATATAAATATTTGAAGTAAGAAATATTGGATAAGTATAGATTTGAGGTGATCACGTTGTCCTCATGGTTCTTATGGTTCTCCACAGGGCATTTTGAACCCCATGCAGGCGTTCCTCAACACACTGGCCTTCCACGGCTGGACGGGGCTGGACGTGGATCTGAGTCTGCAGCCGCGGCGGGAGCTGGCCTGGGACTCCGCCTCGACCTCGCTGGTGACGGCTGGTGGATACAACACAATGGTGGCGTCCACACTGCTGTACCAGAGTCACGTGCAGGAGGGCAAGAAGCTGGCGGGGAATGGGCACCACCAGGCGTCCGACGCCGCCAGCGTTCTGTCTGAAGGTAATGGCCTGCAGCCAGACAGCCTCAGATCACCCCTCTACATGGGCTGGTGAACCCTACACCACCCCACTGCTGTATGAGGACCGTTCACACTGACTGATCCAGAACTGCTCTGAATGAAGGTTCCTGACCACTGGGTCTGTTTGAGATGGTTGTGGACCACCAGTCTGCCCTCAGGCTGGGAATGGTGGTGTGTCTCCTTCCCCTTGTTAAAGCGCAGAGCAGAGCTGCTGAATCAGTCTCTGAACAACACAGCGCTCGTCTTGAACTCGACATTCAGTAAAAGGGTTCAAGTGTGTTTCCATCATGATTGAACCCTCACTGTGTCCAAATACTTATGGACACCCCTTCTAATTCAGCATTCAGCTACTTTAAGCTGCACCCATTGCTGACACAGAAGTGCAAATGCACACACAGCTTGTCTATTCCCTGTAGAGAAGAACTGCCAATAGAATAGGACTCTCTGGAGAAGATAAACAAACATGACTCTATTGTCCAAGTCCAAGTCCATCTAGTGCTGGAAAGGCCTTACACTAGATGTTGGGACATTGCAGTGAGGTCAGGTTCTGATGTAAGAGTATTCTGACATTCCAGCTCATCCAGAATTGCTGTATGGAACTCCATCGTTCCAGAGAACACAGTTCCACTGCTCCACAGCTCAATGCTGGGGGTCTTTATACCCTCTAGTCCACACCTGCTATTAGACATGGAGACAGTACAGTCATGTTTGTTTATCTGCTCCAGAGAGTCCTATTCTGTTGGCAGTACTTCTCTACAGGGACTAGACAAGCTGTGTGTGCATTTGCACATCTGTGTCAGCAATGGATGCGACTGAAAGCAGCTGGATGGAGTCTTTATAAGAAGTGTCCAAAATATTTGGACATGTAGTGAATGATCAGCTAAAAGTCTTAATCTGAAGGTTTCCATAAGAGAAGGTCATTATTCTGTGACGTACTGTCAGCAGAAACCTGCTGAGAACATGCTTCCATATCTCGTCCCTCAGTCCTTCAGTGTGAAAGTCCTCTTTTATGGTAATTCAGTTCATCACAGCTCTATTTTTATCCCTTTAAGCCTGGAAACACTAAGCAGACGTGACGAATCAGTCCATTCCTGTGAGTCTCGTGACTCGCAGAGTATAAACACACACTAAAGCTGCTTATCGTCCTGAGACTCGTATAAAGAGACGGAATATAAAAGAGCCAATCTGGGTAATTAGTTCACACACTAACGTATGAGCTGCTGTAGGAAAGCCTAGATCTGTTCATTTAGGAGTACGGTGATCTACGAGACGTGTTCAATCAAACTGGATCAGGAGGATGTTCAACTACACCTTCTCTCCTCAGACACACATTTCCAATTTAACCTGATAACCAAGACCACATTTAAAGAGCAACAATACCGGCTACCGGACTGTGTTTCTGATACAGTTTCAGTAACTACACTGCTGCTGATCTTTAATACCGGCTACCGGACTGTGTTTCTGATACAGTTTCAGTAACTACACTGTTACTGATCTTTAATACCGGCTACCAGGGCAAAGATTTCCCCTGAAGTGACAGTTGTACATTGTCAATATTAATATGGTTTAGTGTGTCCAGGCCTGACATAACACTACATCATGTACAGTCGCTATCATTTTAAATATATATCCTCTAAAAAGCTGCTTTTTCTCTGGTTCTTGAGACATTTTCTTTGTAGTGTCTAAAATGAAAGAAAATAATGCAGCAGAATAACAGAGTTGGATCTTCTTCCTCTGATATCTTAATACCAGCAGGAATTTGTTCAAATTAGAGCCATAAACCTGAACCTTGTCTCACGTTCTCTGTGCAAAATTATTCTGGCTCAGATTAACCCTGCCAACGATGCTCAGTTATCAGGGCTGGAGGACATCCTGCATTTCTGACAATACTGCATTATTATTATTATTATTATTATTATTATTATTATTATTATTATTATTATATACTAAATCAAAGTCTTGTGAATGCTGGGATTAAAGCACAAGGTCAGCCCTGCTATGACTTATCCACTGTACACCATTACACTCCCCCTCTAGACTCGTTCCAGTGACGGGACCACCCGAGAATTTCTCCTGAACTGGGAGAATCTGCTCCCTCTGATTCCACCGATTCAACAGATTCTGTTTCGTATTTTATGTCACTTTTATTTTTACTTTTCTTTTTGTTTCCTTTATTTTTAATTATTTAAATGTTTGTATTGATTGTGAAATATTTGCTGTTAAATTGTAATTTTGTTTTATGTTTCTAATTATTTATTTTTTATTGTTATTTATTATCATTTTTCTTTGACTGTAAAATTTTAGTTTGAATTATTCTCAAATGTGGAAATCTTATAAATTGATTTTGGTTTTATGTAATTTTTCAGCTGATTATTAAATCTTATTTACATTCTTTTGTCAGTTATAAAACTGATCATATGGTTAGTTTATGCAGTTCTTTTATTTCACTTTTACTAAACATTTAGTTTTTAATAAATTTAATTTTTCTTTTTAATCTGATCAAGTTCGGCTGCAGTGAAAACGAGGCTCATAAACATATTTCAGAGTGAAAATAACGGTTGATTGATTGATTGATGGAATAACCCCTAATCAACCGCACTCTAACCTCTGCATACACATGTCCAAATATTTATGGACACTCCTAATTCAGATACCTTAAGTTGCATCTTTTGCTGACACAGATGTGCAAATGCACACAGCTGGTCTAGTCCCTGTAGAGAAGTGCTGCCAATAGAATAGGACTCTCTGGAGCAGATAAACACATGTCTCTATTGTCTCCATGTCTAATTGCAGGTGGACTAGAGGGTATAAAGCTGAGCTGATACATAAATACAGATTGAAAATGAGGAATTTATATAACAATTAGGACATAAAATAAAGAAAAATTATAATCCTTTAATGTAAGAATAACAAACTAATTCAATCAAACCATAAAAATGAAAAATAAAGACTGAAAACATACAAACTACAGTTAAACAGTAAGAATAAAATTAATTTCAGGATGTGAAGGTGGTTATAAACCATGAACGCTGAGTCTGAACTGTCCTGATTAGAGTGTGTGTGTGTGCGTGTGTGTGTGTGTGGTTGTGTGTGTGTGTGTGTGTGTATGTGAGCCTACTTATAATATGATTGACAAACTGATGCCATGAATCCAGTTTTATCGAGTTAATAATCTCTGGTCGCTTTGTTCTGCTGTGGTTCTCGGTCATGGTTCATAGAGAACCTGTTTATTAATCCAGTTTATTTTGGGATTCTCATGTTTGGTTTCTAATTTAAATCTAAATATTTACTGACTGATTAAAGGCTCACAGTGAATCAGTGTTTCAGGAACGTTACTTTAATATTTCCTTAATGTTAGTGTTTGTCTAACTGGGAACCTGTGAGAGACATTCTTGTCACACTGCGATATAAATCTTTATTCTGCCACACATTACAAGAACGTTCCTGGAACATTTCATTAGTATAATCTAACTCTGTTGGGTTAATTTAACTGCAGCCTGTTTACTGTGTTCCTTTAGGTTCCGAGTCGAGTACCGTTGAGATCCACATATCGAGTGAACTGCGGGACTATGAGGAGGCGGAAGCAGGAGGAGAGTCACTGGACGACTTGGAGAAGCGCTAACGGACACGGCGCTGCTGCCAGACGCCGCGGTCTTCACTCTCCGACTGACTCCTCAGAAACCTCAGTGGACACACGTTCGGTATCTAATGTCCACTTCTTCAGTTTAAACAGGAGATGCTAGGCTAACAAGCTGACATCTAACACAGCTAACAATGCTAACACAGCTATGTTTGCTAACAGTTAACAATGCTAACACAGCTATGTTTGCTAACAGTTAACAATGCTAACACAGCTAAGTTTGCTAACACATTTAACAATGCTAGCAGCTAACAGCACACAGATAAAAATGCTAACACAGCTAACTTTTCTAACACAGTTAACACTGCTAACAGCTACATAAACAGAAGCTCAGCTCAGTGCTCCGACTCCACCCACTGCAGCTTGACAGCGGAACAGCAGTGTTAGCGTAGCGTCTCCCGTTACTGAGTAAAGACGTTCAGGTTCTGGACGCGTAGATCGGTAACGTTCTGGTTCTCTGTGCAGAAATAAGCGATGAATGTATTTATAGAAGGAGTTTTCAGGCTCGCACTGAACTCGTCTGTTCTGATTGTAAAGATAAATGTACCTTATTTTTTACGTTTCTACTTGTTATTAAAGAACACGTTTTGAATTTGTGGCTTTAGTTTCCTTAAGCAGCAAAAAACAACTACAGTAACATAAAACTACAGTCACAAACTACAGTCACACCAGGTTCGGAGGGAAAGTCTGCATTTTTATTTTAATGTTCAAACAGAAATGAATTATATTAAGAAAAAAACGAAGCTCTCAGCAGGAAACCAAAATACCTTTGATTTGGTCACATTAAAAAGAAACACTGTCCCAGAGCGCCCCCTGTTGGCTCTGATTCAGCCAGGTACGCTACACTCCCACCTCTAAACCAGTGTGAGAAACGGAACCTGGGCTGGGAACACTGCCCAGTTCCTCACTTGCTTGCAAAATGAGAGATTTTGAGGCACATTAAATACAGTACACGTCTTCTGCTTCTGAATCACGAGCGTCTCGGAGACGTGGCCGGTCCCATTCTTCGGCGCTTGCAGAAGCAAAGCACCAGACCACAGCTCCTGGAGGAGGATGACGATGTCTACATGTGCAACATATAAACATATATATACACAGTATATAAAATCTGTGTATTCTTCTAATTTACATTTCTATACATTCGTTAAAATTTACATCCAGGGGCGACGGCCGTCCCGTTCCTCACAGCTCATAACGGTTTAAAAAGCTCCCGGAAGCGAGTCTGTGCACCGTGACGATGTGCTCCAGTCTGCTGGGATCCGATCTGTCCTTTAAAAAGTCTGTAAGATTTTATTTAGAAATAAAAATCTGAAAGAAGTTCAAGTTCTCTTGAAACATCTATGGTTCTCCACTGAGGAGGAACCCCTCACCAGTGCAGGAGAACGCGTGTTCTGTGGTACTGCGGAGACAATTGGAACTCTCAAAGCTTTAGAGACAGCGCGCTGATCCAGCAGGGCTGAAGAGCCTGGAGAGACGTCAGCGTCTCTGACATTACTTCCGTCCCGCAGGTCCTGAGGACGGCCCGGCGTGACGGTCCTCCGTTAAATCGCGGCGGGGTGACTGACTGACTGACTGCACACCTCGGCTCCAAACCGCTCTGTTAATTTGGTTTCAGGTTTGGGATTCAGTTCTTCTGGACGTAGTCGTGCTCCTGCTGATCGGCCCCACATCGTCTGTACGCGCGAGAGTTCAGAGTAAAGAAAGTATCCAGCTGTGGCGTCTATTTCCGCAGATCCAGAACACACACCTGGAAAAACAGAGAAGCAAACAGCATTTGAGCACAGGAACCTACAACCAATCACTGATTTCTGATTGGCTGAATGAGGAGCGTTACATCTGGGTTGGAACTGAAACCTGCAGGAAGGGTCACCCTCCAGGATCAGGGCTGGGGACCGAACACAGATAATATACCCTGCGGTCAGTGAAGGAGTTACGGGAATCGGACTTACAGAGCCGTCTGACGCACTGGCCCCGACTTTGTCTCCAGTGCTGTTCCAGCAGACCTCGAATATTCCCCCGGTTCCTCTGTAGCTGTTCACCAAAGCTCCGCTCTGATATTCCAAACCCAAACAACGCAACGTCAGTGGTCACTATCAATTATTAGACATCCACACACCTAATAATCAATACTCCGTCTGATCAGTCTGATGTTCTGCTCCAGTAGGAGGCGCACTCACCGCCGTGCTCCAGATGTGGACACACTTGTCGAAGGAGCCGCTGGCCAGGAACTTCCCGTCTGGGCTGAAGGCCACGCTGTAGACCGGTTCCTGGTGTCTGGTCAGCGTGTGGACACAAACTCCTCGGTCCACGTCCCACAGCCGCACAGTGGAGTCGAACGACGCGCTGAGGAGACACTGACCGTTAGTACACATCGCACAGGCCGAGCGCTGACCGGATAGAGCCCAGTCCTACGTCTGCACTGCCCTGTGTTTACTCCTCAAAGCCCCACACTGAAACGGGGGTCCGATAATAATCATTATTCTAATAATTCTGATTTATTTATTATAATAATTCATTAATTATTCATCCCATCAACCCAGATACTGATCATGCAGCCTGCTCATCTCCAGTGTTCCCAGTTGTGTGTCTGCACTGGTTAACTGGGTGAGGACTGCGCTTACACTCTTTATCATCAGGGTGGCGACGCAGCGCTCGCTCTACAGCGATATTGAGCAGGGGTGCTTAAACTTCTGCACATGACAGAACGCAGTGAGTGTGATCAGCAGTGTGTTCAGCAGTGTGTTCAGCAGTGAGTTCAGCAGTGTGTTCAGCAGTGAGTTCAGCAGTGTGTGGAGGAGACTGACCTGGCCAGCAGGATGTTGGCGTTGGGGTTGTTGGAGCCGCTGCCGGTGGGGCTCCATTTGATGGTGTAGATCTCTTTGCTGTGGGCCTGAAGGTCGTGAACGCACGAGTCCTGCTTCAGACTCCAGATCTGAGGAGACAGGGTGAAACGAGTCCGTATCAGCGTGTGTTAATGTTCTCTGCTGCCGTGCTGTGGGTCAGCAGGAGCGCAGTGGTCAGATCTGAGCCCTCACCTTCAGAGTCATGTCGTCAGAGCAAGACGCCAGCAGTGTTCCACTGGGGTCCCATTTGATTGCGTTCACTTCGTTCTGGAAGAGCAAAAACGACAGATTTTATCCATCAACACACTCGTCGTGTGACTGCAGCGCTGTTTCAGGTTCTGTAACGTTTACTGTAGAGGATCTGAACAGACACCTCTGACGAGCAGCTCTTCATCGCGGCCGGTTTGACCGAAGTGGACGTTACTGATAAACGCTGTCGTTATTAGCAGTAATGACCCGAGCAGCCCTGTGGTTTGGGGTGTTTACCGTGTGTCCCTGGAAGGTCTTCAGCGGCCTGTCGCTGCCCAGCCGGCACACGTGGATGCACATGTCGGTGCTGCATGAGGCGAAGGTGGTGTTGTTCTGCCAGTCCACGTCCAGCGCCGGAGCTGACCAACGGGAGACGAGACCAACACAATCAGTAATAAGTCACTTTGGAAATTTAGCTTTTTATTCAAATAAAATTATTATTTTTTTAGCTCTGAAGCTGGAAGGATCATGTAGACGTGATGAATAACTGTTGGTGTGCTTCAAGAGATGTTCGATAATCTGGTTTCTGACCATGAATGAATGAGTGATTATTATCTAGAACATGAACTTGTATAGACTGAAAATGTACCAAACTCATATCAGTGTGTAAACTGAATACGAAGGGGACAGCTTGAGAACGGCCATGTGGTCAGCGCGCTCATGGCAAGGAGGGAGGAATTATTGAAGGGGTGGGTGGGTGTCTAACGTTCTTTAATCTAGTGTCACCAGTGTGTACCAGGAATAGGTCATAGAAGACATTACCATCCAGAGTGGACAGAGCAGTGGCTGTCCAGGGGTGCTTTAGCATCGACATATTAATTTATATCAGTTATTTTAGCCTCAAAGCTCCAGAAAGACTAGTTTTTACTGATGACCGTGTCGGAGGGAGGTCCATCTCCCAAACTGGGAGGAACGCTGGCGGAACGCTGGAGGAACTGGAGTAAGTCATGTGGTTTATAGTTTCACAGGGAAATGGATTTGAGTGCAGGCGTGACCTGGCTCGTAGCGAGCTCACCTGAGTGGAAGGGAAACTGCTGCTTGGCCTCTCCCGTGTGGGCATCCCAGATGATTGTCGTCTGTAAGAGAAGTGGAGGTCAATACCCTGACCGGTAAAACTCTACTGTCCAGCTGAGAGAACGAGCTCTTACCTTATCCACTCCCGCACTCAGGATACTGTTCCCCTTCTTATTCCACTTCAGTGCAAATATAGGGCCTTTGTGCTGACCCAAAGTGCTCGCCAGATTACCTGGAGAACAGGAGAGTCCAACTCAGACACCGTGATCACACCGTATCACTACGCTGGTCCTCACTCTCTTCCTTCTGAAGTCCAGGTTTAACGTGACTTCGTGAATCAGACAGAATTCATTTCCAACCATTATTCCTTACAGTTAAACACACCGTGCCACTAAATGGACAGAAGTTTTGGGACACCTGCTCATTCGTTCCTACTATTACGTTAATAATCCCTGTGCTTAGCTCTTCTCTGAGTGAACGAAGAGCTTCCTGAAGGGACAGGAAGTGGAAGCTTTGGTACTGAGAGATTTGTTTTACGCACCATCCTTGGTCCATATTCTTGCAAATCCATCGTAGGACCCAGTAGCTAGAAGAGTTCCGTCACTCTGTGGAGAGAAACCAGTGATTAGTGCTGCTGTAAAACCAGTTTCCAGTTGAGTTGAGAGTCTGGTGTGAATCCAGGTGTGAATCGATGTACAGAGACTCATTTAAAAAGACTCATTTAAAGACAGAGACATAAATGATCCTGAATTTAACACAAAGACATTTTGGTCTTAACAAAGTTAATTTCCCACAATTCACTTCAAGCTGGAGACCTACTTTCCTAACGTCTGAAGTGTAAGTGTAAGAGTGTGTGTGTGTGTGTGTGTGTGTGTGTGTGTGTGTGTAATGAAGAGAAGGTGTTAAGACTGACGTTCCAGTCCAGTGAGGTGACGTCCTTGTTGCTGGGCACGTCCTGCCCCCCCTCGCGGATGCAGTGGCGCAGAACCAGCTGGGTGGAGCTGCTGTTGTTGTTCTCACTCAGGTTCCATATCCGTGCTGTCGAGTCACCCGAGCTGCGCGCACACACACACACACACACACACACACACATACACATACACATACACATACACACACACACACACACACACACACACACACATCAGTGCAGAGCAAAACAACAATAAAATCTGACATACTGACGTCGCTATTACACATCCCACAGGTTGGGGGCGCTCATCCAGTGTGGCTGACTGCAGGTCTGGTCACTAAGGCTCAACTCACCCAGACGCTAGCAGGTCACTAACAGGGTTCCAGGCGCAGATGAACACCTCAGACTCGTGGCCCCGCAGAACCGTGGCCTTGCTGGCAGGAATCTCCACCTCGTCGTCCACCTCCATGGGCTCGTTGTGGTTATCTGACCCCGGAGAGAAGACACTAGTCACCATGACCTTTAGATCTATAATCCAGACTGTAGTTCATCATTTCTCTGATACTTTATTCTCCTCCTTTCACCCTGATCTTCAATGATCAGGACCCCACAGGACCACCACAGAGAGAGAAATAGTTCAGCTTACTGAGGTCATGCGTGCCGTTCTCCTGGCCGTTGACGGTGGTCTCTCCGTTCTTCAGCACGTTAGCCTGCCCACCAGCAGCCGTGGCAGACCCGCACCCCTGCTGCTGGACCAGCTTCTCTCTGAACGCCTGCTGTCGGCTCTGCACCACGTCCGGCATCACAGCGTCAATCAGAGACAGAGACTCGATAGGTCGCCCGTCAAACACCGTTCCGTCCTATCGAAGAGAGAGAGAGAGAGAGAGAGAGAGAGAGAGAGAGAGACAGAGAGAGAGCATTGCAATAACCACAGCAACCACCTAGTAACACAACAGAAACTAGAGAACAACACGAACTGCTTAGAAAGACGACATTAGAATTATAACATTAGAATATGATAATACCTTTAGAGCATTATTAATATACACTGAGGGGGAGGAGCTACAGTCTCTCATTAGGGTGAATATTAATAACTGTAAATGTAGGTATTGTGATATACAATGAGGGGGAGGAGCTACAGTCTCTCATTAGGGTGAATATTAATAACTCTAAATGTAGGTATTGTGATATACACTGAGGAGGAGGAGCTACGGTCTCTCATTAGGGTGAATATTAATAACTCTAAATGTAGGTGTTGTGATATACACTGAGGAGGAGGAGCTACAGTCTCTCATTAGGGTGAATATTAATAACTAAATGTAGGTATTGTGATATACACTGAGGGGGAGGAGCTACAGTCTCTCATTAGAATAAATATTAATAAAGATTTCAGGCTCTGACCTCATTGATGCTGATCTCAGCCTCCACATATTGGAGGCCCTTCTGCAGTATGGAGATGAGAGCAGCAGGTGGCACTAGTGTGCCATTGATGTTGGACTGGCTGATGTGGCTCTCAATGCCAAAGGTGAACGCAGAGTGGGAGAAACCTGCAAAACACACACACACACACCATATACACTCATCATATACACGAGTGTAGAATCATTTCAGTATTCAGTGAAGAGACAGAACACTGTCCTTACCGGACTCCTGGAGGTATCTGTAGACCAGAAAGTTGACTTCATCGCTTGTTATACTCATCTTAACCCACCTCGGCTGATGAGGCACGAATGATGGACAGCCCGTCTCTCTGCAGGACACAAAAGAAACAAACACACGTTA